>PNEQ01020914.1:0-45982 GCA_003012365.1 Medauroidea extradentata
CAAGTATGTGTTGCCAACGTCCAACACGCAACGGTTTGTATTTTTTGTGTAGAAAGGTTTTACTGAAGATACGGTTTAATGATGCATTTTAATACAATTTGCAAAATTCTGAAATCCTGGTACTTTCGCGTACCAGGATGAAAGTATCCTGGTACATGGTACAGCACCCTGAAAACTGGTACGTGTACCAGGATCCTGGTACGTTTAACACCCCTGAACCCGGGTACAATTTCCGGCTACGGCCATCCTGATTTCGGTTTTCCATGGTTTCCTTAAATCGCTTAAGGCGATGGAGCGCCACAGCAGTGAATTTTCACAATTTTCGACGTAACTTTTCCCCCTAGCTAAATATAGAAAATCAAGGCTCGACAGTTTGTAGATTGCACTTTTGTACACCTTCTTCCTTTGTTACACAGTCACAGACGTTCTTATTTTTGGAGCAGTGATGGCAGATAGAAAAAAATGTATCTTTTTCCTATCTGCTATCACTGCTCCAAAAATAAGAACGTCTGTGACTGTGTAACAAAGGAAGAAGGTGTACAAAAGTGTAATCTACAAACTGTCGAGCCTTGATTTTCTATAATAAACGAAGGGAAAAAGTTATGTCGAAAATTGTGAAAATTCACTGCTGTGAATGCTGAGATGTTTCCGTAACAAAAAACCAATGCCGACTCCTCTTCCAGCTCCTGTCATTGTACCAAATTGTGTGTCACCGTTTCTAATGACCTCGCTGTCGACGAGACCTAAAGCCCACTTACTGTAACGTATTTGTTTTCAAAACGTCCCGAAGTCTTCAGCACTTCACGGAGGACAAACTCACTACCTTCGTTTTCAATCTTTGCTTGTCGGCGAACGTACGTACAAGACACCAACGCCTCGGTAGTTAGGAGGTTTTTTACACTGCGCCGTCCCTTCATTCATCTCAACTGGAATTAATTGTGAGCATTAGCGAGTAATTCGTGCAGTAACTGTTGGGTTGCGCAAGAGAAGTATTCAGCGCTCGCCCTAGCTGATCGCGACATCGTGAACGCAGTGAAGGTGGTTAAAATACGTGTAGCTTTTTAGACGAAATTTGAGTTATGTATTTCCTAGCGGGAAGTACGTGCCTTTGATTCTCTTTGTTTTGCTTCTATTATGCCAGCGTAGTTCACTTCCCGTATTGCACACGCACTTTGTCGAGAAAAAAAAAGTAAGAAACTTTGGCTACGAGCATGTTGACAGTCTAAAGGCAGGCCGAGCTGAGCACATCACATCATACTACAGTTTTTAAACTCGTACTGCCGGAGTACCTTGAAAATAACGGCATAAATAAACGAATACAAATCGTTCAGTAAGACGCATGTAAAATATTAAGAGCTACCGTAAGCGGCGGTGACTTGGGACATTTTTATATTCTTTATTTTCCGTTATTGACGAGTCGGCTGGAATAAAGGCTTTAGTAAGCTAAGGCCTTCCTTCAATCAAACCATTCGCCTTGTTCGACTATGTCCATAGAAGACACCTACACATTTTTGTACCGATAGCTAAATTCTTCACCAAGCTATGAATTTTTGTCTTGATCTGTGCTGGTACCATTATGCTATTAATAGAGAACTAAAAAATTCGCAGGTTCATTGACCTATAGGCTAGCCTCCAAGAATGTATATGAAATTATGCACACCCCAACTGTTCATTGGCTGCTCGCTTCCACAGTGAAGTGGGCGTGCGTTTAGGTGCATGTTATTGTCTCAGCGACTTTCAGAAGATGTCAAATAAGTCAAGAACCAATCGCGTGACACCAACGTAAAGTTGCTGAAATTCTGGCTTGTGCCTAGAACAAAACGCGAATTTTTCAGATCCATAGCTATTGATAATATCTGTTTTATCTTCGACTGTGTTTATAGTAACTATTAATTTGTCTAATATAAATATATATTACTTATCGGTATTAAGCTATATTAATGTGAGAGAAACGTGAAATAAAAAAACTAATTTCTCCAATTTTGTAATGTAATTTTCTGACTAAGGTCTTTATTACAGCCAACTTCTCAATTGTTCAGTGTGAGTAAATATTAATTAAATTTCATGTGCATATTTATTATTCGGAATTAATCACAAGAAAACGTCTTTATTCAAGGCTACCATATAAGCGACAAATTACTTTTCTGTAATGTCCCAAAGTCAACTCCCTCCCCCTTTATACGTGTCCAAAGTTACCATCGCTTGTGTATTTGATTCGTGAGGATTGAAAAAAATATCAGGTATTGTTTACGACTGAATGTAATATTTGTTAACAGCCTTCTGTAGATTAGAGATAATGCATCCCTGGAAATTCAGTTGGTATTATTATATTTTTCCGTCAGGAAAATTACTGTTTTCATGCTGTATTTTCGTGAAAATGTTGAATGGTACGTTATAAGTGATTTGTTAGGACGACGTGAGAGTTTAGTACCTTAGTCAGCACATCCAAGTGAACAAGAAAGCTCTTCTTGTCGTAACACTGTAAGGTAAACAGTTTTCATGAGACCTCTTGTCGGAAAATACGTTTTAAAGACTTAAGTTCACTGGCCTGATAGTTAGGCAACACGCAATACATAACAAGATGCTCTACCTCTCGACATTGAAATTCACAATAGGCTAGAGAAAATTTAATAGTTGTTGCTGCGAAGGTAAGGTCATTACTCTGCGTGGAATACTTTAGCGAATGATGATGGTATGTAAAATTAGCACTTTTAAAAGGATTTTACTAAGAATAATTTTAAAAACGAAATTTTAAAGTGGTGTCAGTCTTTCACGTTTGAGTACATTTGTATATAGGCCTATACACTGAGCTTAATACATACACTGCTCTTGCTTATGTGTTTGATGCCTGCAAAATATTGATTATTTTAATAGTTTTTGCTTTAGTACGAGATATAGACATATACTGTATTGACAGTTTTTATTTACTTTAATGAAAACGTTTTTAAATTTTGTAGTTTTTTATAATGGCAGGTCAGAGCCCAACATTTTCATAAAACTGTTTCATACAAGAAACTAAAACCAAGTGACTTAAATAAATGAAATACTTTACAGTAAAGATCAGTGTCACGGGTTACATCAAGATATGTATTAAAAAACCTCATTGAACATATTTTGTATTTTAAAAAAATTGTTATTACAAATATTCTACAAATTTTTTTAAATACAAAAATTTCAATACGGAATTTTTTATATCTTTCTTGACGTAGTCCGGGACACTGTTATGCAAAATGAATTATGTCATTTCTGTAAGTCAGTTGTTTTTCGTTTTTTGTATAAAACAGTTTTACGCAAATTTGGGCTTTGAAACGCTATTATATAAAAACCATGAAAGCTTGAAAATTTTCATTTCTGTAAAAAATAATCACAAATGTATGTCTACGAAACAAAACATATTTCGTATAGACATAAACATTATTATAACCATCAAAATGTTGCGTGAACTCCCCCTTTAAGAGATGTCAGTTGACATCAGAAGACATTCGGAATGCAGTTTTTCGTAAAGTCACGTCGCGCTCCGCCAGCTGAGAGTTTCTAAGACGTATAGGATAGCATCTGAAGTTCCAGCCAATGTAACGGAAAAATTAGAGACGTTATCTATGCAGGATGACGCGTCTCTTCTATTGTAGTTTTTAAAGGCTGACCTAAATCGTTCGTCCGGGGAGAATGACTCAATCTACATAATTCATCCTGAACATTATTATGGAAAGTACTATGGGTGACGAGTTTTCGTGGCATGAAAAAAGGAACGTATAAAGTTACCCTCACGAAAAAATATCGTAACTCGTAACAAGAAGCTCGTAACTCGAAACTTTTTTATCAGTTTGGCTACTACCTATAAAATAAAACGAAAGCGTTGAAACTCCACAATGAGATCGCAGACAGAGAAAAATCCGTATATCCACAATGTATAGTTAACTGAAATGTATTTTCAAATTGGGTTACATAATTGTAAACCAATATTAATTTCCAAAAGTCATGAAGTACATTCGAATTCAAGGTTGTTGTGTCTCCATTTCTCCTTCGAAATTCCAGTTTTTAAATTTATATAAGCTAGACACTATTTTGTATTGGGTGGTTCGCATTTCAATGGCGGCAGAATTGTTTTCACTGTTCCTTCGTTGCTGTTAAGGCGCGGTTCACATCAGTTTTCAACGTCTTTTGTTTATTTTTATATTTATAGCAGATATGTTTTTCTTATTTTAGACATAAATTGTAATTAAATCTTTCTCTTAGGAAATTTGTGTATATGTCATAGTTTTTGCGTAATGAATCGTAAACGTCAAAATTTGCACTTTACGGTTTTATGTACGCCACCAAAACTAACTGACATATCAAACTGAAAAAATTCACAGTGTATAACAATGTTGTAGGTTATAATTTGACAGATATAAAAATAAAAATAACTTTTTTTTGTATTTAATAAAAAATAAATGTATTTTGAAACGAAAATTTAAATAATTTCAAAAATTATTTTTAAAAAATACAAATACATATTGTTTTTGTATTTTTATGTGTCAAGTCCTAGCCTACAACATTATTATACACTATAATTTTTTTCGGTTTGGTATGTCAGTTGGTTTTAGTGGCGTACATAAAACCGTAAAGTGCATATTTTGACGTTTACGACTCATAACGCAAAAACTATGAGAGATATACAAATTTCCTAAGAGGAAGATTTAATCGCAATTAATGTCTAAAATAAGAAGAAAAATATCTGGTACAAGTATAAAAATAATAAATGACGGTGAAATCTGAGGTGAAACGGATTGGTACGTGTCGTCTTCTAATTCTTTATTTCCCGCTGTAAGTTCCATACAAAGATATGTATCTATATTTCGTACCTGATAAGACACAGATATTAAAAAAGAAGTCGAATTTTTTCTGCGGATGGTTACAAATGTAGTATAGTACTAGTAGTCAGCAGTACCAACTGTTTACAATGTACTGAACTATGTAATGTGCCTTGTTGATATGTCTAAAACACAACAGAAAATGTACAGGCCGAATTAAAAGCACAAGTTCCAGTATTCCAAAATTGCAGACACCGATCCCCCTTGGTGGCTCGTCAAATAATTTTTGGAGGTTTTTTAACTTGAAATGTTAGTGTTCGCAGAGCATTTAATAAGATTTCCGGAGTCGTCATTAATCCTGAGGACCTGAATTTATTTTAATATTGCCGAAAGAGTGTTAGGTGATACAACATTTGCACACCAAATCAGTGTTTTAAATATCCTGGAGTAAAGTTTCGTTCATATTAATATCGTGCATGCACTCTTCACTGCTGTAAAATAAATTACAAAGAAAAACCGGTATGCATGATTACGAATCACGTTCGTGTTTATTTTGATTATATTTTAGCTGACAGTCAGTAAATAGGACGTGAGTTAAATTTATAGTAAAAATAGTGAAATTTTGGTGTGAAGGGAGTGACAGTATGCATTTAATTTAAAATATAAAATAATGCGACTGTAATTTACGACTATTCAAGTTTCCTCGTAGCAGTAAATGACAGCTACAATATTCACTATCAAAGCAAATCCAGAAAATAAAGCAGTTTCTTATTGGACATTGTTCCAAGCTAACACAGAAGTATATTCTGCAACGAAAGTCGCATAACAATCACCCATGGTAGGTTTTTAAAGTTTCTTGTTCACCTACATGACTCAGGTTTTTCTGTAAAGCGATACTTTTGTTAGTGTTTGGGGCGTAATTAACGTTATCTACATTGAGTTAGAACTACTTGTTGTTTGCTAAAAGTCAATGTAGGAAAACATGAAATGGTTTTCCTAGAAAATACTTTTTCTAACTTAGTGTGCAAAAATTTTTTACTGAGTTATGTGTTTCTGGTGTTTGTGACGAGGAAATTGTGTTCTTTGTTGTGATATTGAGGGATATTTTTGTGCAGGATTTTATGGATTCGTGTATAACTGTTCATACACTGTTGACTACTCATCTTTGTAGTAAGGTTTTCAGAATGTATGAGTAATTTTTTTATTATTATTTTACTATGATTATTTTCTTATTACATGTTGTCTCGGCCTTAGTGGTAAACAGAGGCTGTGTTCGAATTGACCGTCTGAGGGCCCTTACCACGCTTCAAGCCCTTCAAAAGTGCATCGCGGAAGTGACGTCACATACGTCGCTGCTCGAAGTCACAGCAAGGGCTCATATGCACCCTAAAATATCCCCTTTAGCTAAGGGAACGAGCCACTTACCCTTCTTGAGCCCTAGATCCGAATTCACAAAATGCAGCCTACTTCAAGGAGGGAACAAGCATGGGCGTCACCAGGAATTATTTCAAGGGGGTAGGGGCAAAGATTTAGAAATTTAAGTTTAGCTATCATAAAACTAATCTATTATAAGCGGAAAAAAATTTTTTTGCAGCGTCTGACGACACAGACCATTGTTTTGCAGTATTTGACGCAAATTAAGACCTTTCCACAGTGCCTGACACAATAAGTGACCTTTTTTTTTGCAGGGGTCTCCAAGTTCCAGGGGCTCCTTCGTGACACCCATGGAAACAAGGACTTAGGGATCAAAGGGCATGTTGCACTGAAATCGAATACGGTCAGAGTAGTTCCCCAGTTTTTAATCTCACTCAGATTTTGTTTTTGTTGAAGATGCTGGCGATGTATGACTCACTACGACTCTGATTCGGTGTTGCTTCTTGAGTATGGCCTAGTGGTGATTTTCTCTGGTCCTCTTGGTCTTCCTCGTTCTTCGTAGAGGCTGTTGTGTCACGTATACGACGTGCTGGTGCCTCAGCGGCAGGCCCGAGATGGGGCACGGGAGTCGTAGTGAGTGCGTGCGCAT
Source organism: Medauroidea extradentata (assembly GCA_003012365.1). NCBI lineage: Eukaryota > Metazoa > Arthropoda > Insecta > Phasmatodea > Phasmatidae > Medauroidea > Medauroidea extradentata. The sequence continues at coordinate 6,817 of PNEQ01020914.1, forward strand.
GCGCGGGTCGCCCAGCCTCCCACTTCCCCTCCCTCCTCCGTCGAGCAGTGGCGGCGTTATCGCGGCGCGCACATGGGCGGTCGAGCGCCCGGCAGCGGCAGGAAGCAGTCAGGGCTGACGGACAATCCTTCCAAGTAATGGCGTCGCCGTCCGGAAGCCGAGTAGAGATGTGACAGTCGCGGAGATGTGGGTCCGCAGGACACTTCTGGTGGTGGTGCTACTGGCAGCGGTGGTGCCGGGGCTGTGCCTTCTGTCCGGCTCCCGCAAGAAGAGCCGCGAGAACAAGACAAAGTGTCCGCATGTGAAGGCCATCAGGAACTTCGATCTCGACGGGGTAAGCTTCAGCCAAGGTTCATTTTGCTCAGTGCTGCCAACAATATATTTTATATGATACAACTGGGATCTTGAAGTAATGCAAAATCGTTCTTGATTGTACAAAACAGTGAACCAAAAGTATCAAAAAAGTAAAATACTTATTAGGCATTCTTAAGAAGTTTACGAATAGCTAAAGTTGCATTTCTAAGCTTTCCATGTTGCAATCATACATATTCAAGACACGGTAGGGCAACATTAACCAATAAACATCGCAATTGCATTGAAAAAACAATCGATCCACGTTACAAATTTTCGAGGATGGTGGCACTAGAAATTTATACTTTTTTTTTGTACGGTATCCATTATGAACAGTAATTTGTAAATCGTAAATTGTTAACAAGGATTATTTGTATAATATTATAGAACACTTGGCACTATACGAAGAAGATAATAAGGACAGTCAAATTATACCGATAATGTATCTAACTATACAATCCGACAGACTTAATTCTACAACAGGTTACACTGAAAGAAAAAGTTTGTACGAAGTCTTCCCTGCAAAATAATTTTGTAGTAATTACAAAATAATTTAGTCGTGGCCACAAAATAAAATTTTCAGGGTAAATACCTACAAAATATTTTATAGCTGCCACAAATTATTTTATTAATTAAGCCGTGATCCATCATTTCTACTGCTTTAACGATAATTATTTTTTAAATTCTAAACTAGAGGAAATATAAAAAAAACTGTTGCACTGTTTTGCTCAAAACAGTGTATACCATGTGAACTAATTTTTTCGAGACAAAATTAGCTTCAGCTAAGTATGCAATTAAGGAAATTATAATTAATGAACTAATTAGCGAAATATATACAACTTTTGGCCTTGAAAAAATTAGGCTACGTACTTAAAACAATTTTGAACAAATCTGTGCAACAGTTTTTTTTTTTTTTTTTTTTTCGATATCTGCTCTCGTTTGGAAATGAATAAATAAATGCTGTGAAATCAGTATATAGTGATATAGTGATATTTCCGCCGCAAGCAGCTCTGGTATCGGTAAGGGGTCGACTGTCGACATAATGCTGGCGCTAACAGAGAAAACTTGGTCCTTCTGGAATCCTCCGATTTTGTAACAAGTTCTCTTAAGAGGGTGTGGTACATAATTCAACGCTAAAAGCATTAATCTATAACTGTAGGTTTCTTGATGCCAATTTACGAAAATTAAACAATAGCAATCCTAGACAATACTTTTATCCAACGTTTCACACAAAATTGTTTCCAGTTTTACGAACTTCTGAGGCACAATCTCGGACGCCGGAACCTCGTGCATTTAATTGCGGCGCAAGAGATCACTCATAACGGATAAGTAATTCTGGATAAATAGTTACTCATAAAGTTGGCAAATACCATTATCTAGGATTGTCGTGAGTATTTTATCCATATTGGCTTCGAAAAAAGTGTAGAAATCAATTGATGTTTTCAGCGTTTATTGATCTACCACGCACTCTCAAGGGGCCTCCCTACTTGCGCTTCAAATGTGTTGCAGCGAGTTGCGGTTATTCTGTTTTTGACGAAACTATTTAACGAGCATTGCATTTGTATATCTACGAAAAGAACACAAACTTCAAAGTATGTCGCTATAGTTTTAAATATTTGGTACGTTTATTAGAAACATCATTTTTTAGCACCTCAATATTATGAAAAATGCACTCTAAATCTGAATGAGTGAATATTCACTGATTCACGTGGATGGAGCAGTTTCAACAATTTGAATAAGTGAAAGTAGTTGCTGTTTAACTAGTGAATATTCACTGATTTCCTTTAAGAGTGCAAACATCTCACAAGTGAATCAGTGAATATTCCCCATTATTTTCCAGTTGTTTTCAAAGAACAGTTTCCACTTATTGAAATAGTGAAAAATTACTGGAACATCTGTGGACATTCACTAATTAACTCGTGGTATGTCGGCACTCTTTATCGAAATCGGCGAATAGTTACCGAATTAACAGTGGTTTCTCACTTATTAAATTTGTTGAAACTGCTCCATCCGTCGGCGTGAATCAGTGAATATTCACTCATTCAGATTTAGAGTGTAAGTTTACCAGGCTGTCGTATTTGGAAAAATAACAACCGAGTTCGATAAACCCAAGTATAGAAACAAGTGTTAAACTTTGAACTATGCTGGCCATAAATAAAATAATGTGGTCACCGCTTAAAGTCCCATAGGAAAAGAATAATAGTAAAGTACTGCACGCCAGCTGAGTAGCTTGCGCAGAGAGGCGATAATACATTACATACGTGGGCTAGTGGCAACCTTACCGCTCCTGCCAAACACACACAAACGCACCCTATCTAGGGAGGCCCCCAGCAAGAAATATGTCCCTCACTGATACCAGATCTACTAGCAACGGAAATTGTTCCTTGCTAAACTTGTATGTAACAAATTTGGTTATCTTCCTAGCATATCCTGTATATATCACATGTGTCTTGTGCAGATAACATTTATTTCGAAACGTCCTACGGAGCGAGGTGATGTAATAGTATAGCAACGGATTCTTTTTTCGAAGAGCCCAAGTTCGATTTTCCTGTCAAACCGACCTGATATCTATTTTTCCGCAACCGCTCCGGGTGAATGCTGAAGGGACACCGCTAGGCCATGGCTGATTCCTTCCCCGTTTCCTGTATTTTTTTTTTACGTGAAAAGTGGCCTCTGGCTTTCGCCCACGGCCAATAACTCCAATCAATATACACGAAACGAGTCAATAAGTAGAACCAATATCAAGTAACAGAAAACACTATCAAACTCTAGAAACTTCCACGACATCACAAACACGTAATGTGCCGAATTCCCGACACAGGATCCAAAAAACAGAACCGTCCACGACGGCGGCTACTGAAGAACTTTTTTCCGTTTCCTGTATGTCTGAGCCGCTCGTAATATCTGTAATGACCTCACTGCATACGAGTACTGTTCAAGTTGTGGACATTACCACAGAATAATACTGGAGTAAAATATAAAGTTATTATTTGATAATGTAAAAAAAAAAAAAAAACGTAATAGACAACTATATAGACCAGAATGAAATGACAAAAAAAAAAAAGACGATATGTCTTCTAAGAAGTTAGTAAATACAAGAGCCAGTCTCTGATATTTTTGTAGCTTATAACAACTTCCAAAAGCAAGTCTAAAATGTGTTTTCTATTTGTTCAAGTGAAAATAATGGGAGCAATGCTGTAAACAGACTTTGTTCCGTCCAGGGACGGATCCACGGAGGGAGGGGGCGGTAGGGGTGTCACTCCCCCTTCCCCCTAAACAAAATTAAGTAGAAATACAATATAAAAGAGATTTGAAAAGTGAACTTGGTGAACAACCATTTCGGAATGACATTTTATTTATTTATGTAAGGAAAAATGTAGATGAGATCACTCAGTGGTGGCATTTTTTATTTGTAATTGACCCCCATTCTCCCCCTCCCCTCCAATAAACCCATAGCTGGATTTGTCCTTGTTCGGTCTACGTAAACATTATAACTAAATTGTTTTTATAGAAGAACAATTTCGACAATAACAAATTATTACAGTTTCGATCGCTGTAAAAACAGTCCCAATGTCGGTTAAATTTTGTATCATACTTTGTTGTAAAACTATTAAATTTAATTGATTTTGTTTATTCTTCAGAATACGTTATCGCTACGAGGAACTGCTTTTATTTTCAGTAAATTTGACATTAGGGCCTATGTTTACTTTAGCATGTATTACGTGTACGAACATAATGAATGAACGTCTGTTTTCAAGTTAGCTGAGATGCAATCAAATAACCTTGAACTGGAGTGACATGCGTTTTTTTATTCCTCGCAGAAAAGAAATAAACATCGTCTGTAGACCTGGTACACTTCTATGACGAGCTGTGTAATGTTGTCAAGTGACGGGTCAAATCCGTATAAAAAAATAAACGTCTAATGTAAAAATTATATAATTTCTTGCGAAATATTGTCTCTGCTATGCATACATGTAAACTTTACGGATATTTTTATGTACTGTTTGTAGAAGATTAATGCGACATTTGCTAATTTCGCAACGTAAGCTAGCAATATCGTGAGTGAGGATGATTTTGAACACCTGAGGAGACTTCGAGACATTAAAAAAATATATTGTTTCCATAAGGCAGTGGTTCCCAAACTGGGGGGTCGCGACCCCAAAAGGAGTCACGGGCTGTTTTGAGAGGGGTCGCGAAAGGCTTCCAAAATAAATTTTAAAAAATCGAAAAATACTCGAAAATACAAAAAAAAAAATGTAGACATAAGGATCTAAACAAATGACTAACTTAAAATGTAAATTAATAATAATTTACTAAGACGGTTATGGGTAGTTAAAAGTTAAGGAACTTCGCATATTTACAAGACATCTATTTCTTAAATATAATTTTCCTGAATAAGGAAGCGTAAAGGCTACAAGTACTCCCTGTGAATGCAGCACGGGCCATTATTTAATTTTATTTTTTGCTGTTCTATAAAGGGTAAAATTGGTATGATATATTTTGGGAAACAAGAACGTGAGTCAATATTATTGGTTGAAATAGAGGAGGTCGCGGTTAAATATCGTACACAAAAAGGGGTCGCGGTTTAATGTCTTACCCAAAAAGGGGTCTCAAGACCAATAACTTTGGAACCACTAGAAGTACACGGTGGACTTTATTATATCCTTCTTACCACAGATAACATTTTAGGGTGGTGAGATGACGTGGCGGCTTATTTGATAACGGCGAACTTCGTCGCTTATTGGTTGCCCGAGGCTGTTGACACCACTAGCCTTACGCTGATTGGCTGTAGGTGTTTCCTCCATGTCCCAAGTCAGTGCCGGGGTTTTGCTGGCGTGTGCAACTGAGTTTGCCGTCTTACCAGATAGTTCACTTCTGTATTCTTCAATTTTATGTTGCTTAAGGGTGTCCAAATGCGATAAAATCGTAATTTTATACTTTTATGAAGTAGTATTATTTTTATAGAAGTTTCTTTTGAACTTACTAAACAACTTTAGCTCTCATGATTTTATCGTACCGTTGCGTCAAAGTAAAACTTTTCATGTTACGCTGCCATGAAAATAGTGAAAACCAATTGACTTCCTTACGTGAAATAAGTCACATCGAAATAAAATGTCATGGGCTATGTAACAAAATGTTAAAAGAACTCTCAGTGAACTATTTTGACATTTTAAAAATTGCTGATTTTGCATCTTCTTTCCTGTATTTTTGCTATTAATAAATTAACATATGTACTACATTGTGGGTTTCTAAATGTTTTATTACGTAGCTCATGGAAAGTTTGTTTACCGAGTATTATTTCATTTAAGTAAGTCAATTGTTTTTCACTATTTGCATGACAGCGTAACACGCAAAATTTGACTTTGACTCACCGTTATGAGAAAACTATGAAAGTTAAAATAATAGTTTCGTAAGAGGAAACTGTACTCACAAGTGTCGTCTGCAAAACTAACACTGTATCATAAAAATATAACATTTTAATTTTATCATACTTAAACATCCTTAAAGTAGCAATGTTTGTACTGTAACAAAACTGTTGTTTTACCCGTTTTACACATAAGTTTAAGTGGTTGGAAGGCTGTAGTCTGAGGTAGGCACTTTATGGTGGAACTAGTTATGTGGTTAAGTTAAGGGTGAGGATTACGGTTAAATAAAATATTGTAATATAATTACGGTGGCTTTACTCTACATAGTTTAGTTACAAAATACTACAAGGTTATACTATAAAATTTAGATAGAAGGGGAACGGCTGTTCAGATAATTACGTTAATGTTCTACTCTATGATGGGTGACCCTTTGGACACCTTAGACCTCACCGTAACATGTTGTGCCGGAGGCTGATGATGACTGTGTCGGCTATCGACGGATGGTGGCACGTCGTGGGTCTCGACCCAGGACCATCCTGGCGAGGTGGTGACGGCTGGAAGGCTTGAAGGAGACAGGCCCCCAATTCCCCCGATGTTTGGCATTATATTGTCACACTTCAGTGCAGGTGGGGAGGCCCTTGTCTTGTGCAACCACTGACCTGATTGCACTGCCGTCGTCGCTAGCCCGTTCTCCAGGCGATGCTCTTAGCACGCAGCGAATAGAGGCGATATGTGGTTCGCGATGAAGCCTGTACTCTTGAAGACCGTCTTGTCTAGAATTATAATTACAATTAAACAATATTATTTATTGTGACCTCAGATGGTAACTTCTGAGTACGAAACTAACTATGAACTGTGATTGTTACTTAGGTTATTTTGTTGAAATGTTTTTGGCGTGGCTTGGAAAGAGGTGTGTGAGGGCGGGGTTGTAAACGGAACTGCTCTGAAGGGTCTGTGACTGTCAACTTTACGCCGCCCGTCCCGAGGTTTCTCTCTGAGAAACGCTTCTTGAAGACTTTCGCCGTGTACTTCGCATCTCACGTACGGCGCCATCCTCGCTGGAAACTCAGACGATAGTAAATATATTATAAATTGGCAGGAAGCTACAAAGTCTCTGAAAGAGGAACAAATAATTAAGGTTTCAAAAGTCCTCACTTTATCTCGAAACGTCTATACGCTTCTCGCGGAGCGTGCTACTTTGACCCTTATAACCCCGCTGTTCCCACGCGTCAAACGCGATTCGAAACCGGTACATTGGCTGCCGAACGGTTTTCAGTGCTCCGTTCGTTACATGTTTATTCGAAAACTATTCAACGTGCGTAATAATGTGTTATCTTACTTAGGAATAATATTCTGAGATCGTTATGCGTGTTTATGCCCGTTTTTTTGTCCTCCATTTATTGCTGAATCTTAATTTCTTGCAGCCGAAAATAACGAAAGTGGGTGTTTTTGTGGTCCCTTTCACGTATGAAAATCTTGGCGTAGACTCTTTTAAAATGTTTTTGCGTGCACAATTCGCCTTTATTTTTATTATGACGTCACTATTGAAATATTGAAAAGAATACCTCGTACTTTTGCTAGAGCTTTGTAACCGACATCACATTCATTTCTTGGAACAGTATGGAAGCGGAAGCTTAAAAATGTAATTTACATAATTTATTTTATACCAGCACAAAGCTTTTCATTGTTAAAGCACAAGTTGTCATTTTAAAAATTTTACAGATTCTTAAAGGGTATATATATATATATATATATATATATATATATATATATATATATATATATATATATATAGTTTATAAACTCCTTAAACAGTACCATTTTGCATCCTAAAATCCAACATTTTCCAGGGTATGACCCTCCACCCTCCTTTTTGACTTGGGGTGTAGGTATAGCTATGTCCAGACCTGGGTGAGATGCCCGTGCTGTGTCCACACTGCTAGGCCTGGTTACAGCTAGTTGAATGAATGCTGGATGTGACGGTGAGATAGGAAGCTCCCCACCATGGACTGTCACCCAACAAGTAGTCGGCCAAGCACCCTGCCTCTCTTCAGCTTCCACTCTCCCCCTGGACTATTTATAGCATAGTTCCACGCCGGTGAGGAATGCCGTGTCTACGACGCTGCAAGAGTATAAGGTTTTTTATAAGGCGTCATTTTGGAGGACTACAACGTACCACCAGCATAGCGAGGAAGACAACCCGGGCCGGATATAGCTCTTCCGGTACTTCTACACTTCCTCACATCGCTGCTGGTTCTTCTATCTAAATATAAGCTGTAGGAAGACGCCCCGCTTCCTCTCATTTATTCTGGATTTAAACAATATATGTATAAACTAGACACTGCGTTCCGTCAACCTCCTATGCGCTATACAGAATGTTGACAAATTGCGTGTCATTACTTTGGACAACAATCCTCAAATTTAGAGGAGTCATAGGTCCGAAAGCGCACAGTTTCTGCACTACATTTCGCATATGTGACATACTGTTATAAAGCACTTTATTTAACCGCTGTACACAAGATTTAAGGTGGTTGGGGGGCTGTAGTCAGGGGTAGGATAATGCTACGGGTGAGGGTTACTGGATTACAGAAATACATTATCTAAATGCGGTGGCTTTACTCTACATAGTTAACAGTACAGAATACGACATGGTTGTACTACACAATTTAGACAGGAGGGGAGCGGTTGTTTAGTTAATTGGGTTCATGTTCTAATCTATGATGGGTGACTCTTCCGACACCTTAGATCTCACCGATAGAATGATGCCGGAGGCTGATGATGAGTATGTTCGGTTATCGACGGACGGCGGCACGTCGTGGGTCTCGACCCAGGACCATCCTGGCGAGGTGGTGACGGATGGAGGGCCTGTAGAAAACAGCGCGTGCTGTTATTTTCACAGTTATTCCTAACGTATATGGGTTAGTGACATAGCGGAGTAATGTACAATGTACAGGACTGCTGTAATGACAATCCACAACATGATCCAGCCCGTGCTGTGAACCGTACATTATGTATTACGAACTGCAGTACAATCAGACTAATGTTTTGTTCCTCTAGACGTCATGATTGTTTCCCTAAAATATTGACATTCAATTTGACAGCCTCGTGTATATTAGTTGTGAGTAAATCGTTTTCAACTTTGGCGAAGTCTTACAAAAAATGTATTTTAATTCTATATTCTGATGTTTCATGTGTGACTGTTCCAAAGCTGAGAACGTTAAAAGTGTTTTACTCAAAACTAACAACTGGCTCTGGTTGAAGCATGACAGCGTCCAACTGTGCTAGGCCATTGTCTTTATGAAATTGTTCCTAGTATGTTGACGCTGTCTGCAACCAATGCTGCTGCCGTATAAGCATTATGCCGTTGTTTTCAGATTGAAATGTAATTCTTTCTTGATTATATTTGTTAAAATTTGGATTTTGTTTTTCTTTGAATTATGGTGTGTTTTTTAAGTCATCTGAACTAACAGAATATAATTGTGATTTCGAGATACTTTAACTTAATTGTGTTAAATGTGCTGCCTTAGTATTTTCGGGAATGGTTACTATTTTTCTATCAGGATCATGCACGACCAAATTGTTCTGCTTTCAAATGTGTCTATAAATTAAGGAGTGACTTTATTAATATAGATTTCCGTGTCCAAAATATTATATGGGCTAAACGTCGTAATTTAGTTCTGTTAAATTGTAATTTTTTTTTCGGCCAAACACTGATTAATTGTAACTCAATACTAAGTGTCTCATCAACAGGTCGGCCATTAAAGACTCAACAAGTGAGTTCAGACAAATAGAAAAGGCAAGGGACTCGACTATGTTTTGCAGTGTGAAACTGCCAAATTGTTCGCCTTGAGTGATTTTGGGTAACGAGGATAATATCCAAGGGAATTTGGAAATTGTACACTGCTTAAAAATCTGAATCATTTTGTTCTTGTCAAAATTCTTCGACGTTTAAATTAAACATTAAAACATGGCAATGAAGGGATTGTTATTATATGTTTGCTCTGAAGTATGAATCAGACGACACAAGACTGGTTTATTCTATATTATAAAGGCGTTTCTGCTATTTAACTACTAAGGAAACGTTATGCGATACGTATCATGTCTGCGATGAATTAGTATAAACTGTTAACTCTGTGTACGTGGGATGTCACGAGACTTTAAAATTGCAGTCAGAAAAAGTAAACAAAATACTAAGGAAGGATTTAAACCTTGAAGGCGTAAAAAAGGATAAATAACTATATCCAACTTGACATGAGAATCGAAAGAAACACCAAACAATATGAATCAGCAAGAAATACCAAACGAAATTTCACTGTGTAAGTAGATTGATGCAAGTAGTCTATAAGATAAGACAGTATAGGTCATTCGGTATAAACTGAACACTAAAGATTTAACCTTTGAAAAAAATCACTAGCTGTTATTGCATATAATTCTATAATAACAATAGTTACTTTACTCGTTACACGGTTGGCAGCAAATTTCTTAATGTAGTTTCGTGCATTTTCCTATAAAAATGAAACAATACTAAAATAAAATCTTCCCAATTCGACGTATTTGTGTTTTATATACTATGCATAATTGATAAAGTGTTTATATCAAACTGTATGGGTTCCTACCGACAGCACAATTTATCTTACACGTGCAAGTATTAAGTGACGTGTCCAGAGATGTTAGACATTTCCCGTTAGTTACGCGCGGAAAGATACGAATTGACTGAAAATATAACTTTAGCAGGGCTTTTTTGAGTGCTAACTTTATCCCGAACAGCGTATAAACAATTTCAAATGAACTTTGTATGACATTCATTGCACAAGTATGGCCCGGTTGCACCATTCTGACCTTGATCCAGAGGTCATTGTTGGTGCAGCCTGCTATATGACCAATTCAACTCGGTTCGTGGAGTTTCAGACTCGTTCACGAATACGGCGAAGCACTATCTGCCGCCTGTGAGACCCGGCGTGGCCATTAAGACGACACGAGGTGGGTAGCAGCATCCGGACAGCTGTCTGATGTCGCCGACACATGCGAAGCTGTTTACGAGCAGGGCCCTGGCCCGTGTCGAAGGTCATCAGACAATAAACAGCGCCCCAACAGCTCCTTCACTTGGTCGACCCAGTTACACAGCGAGTGCAGTGAGGGTCGTACCATACTTCTAGTCGACGAACAAAAGGTTCGCCGTGTATGTAACATGCCTCTAAAACGTAAACTGAAGTTTTCATTATTAAGGTATTAAAGTTCATCATCGACCAAGTCAATTAAGACGAACAGACGCTATATGGACAGCCTTGTGTTCATTCTCTGATATAGGCAGGTTTTCAAGCACTGGTCAAAGAATGTGTTACCAAGCTTCTGATTAAGCTTCGCAAATATTTGCCACTGATGCAAACTTAACAAAAAAAATATAAAATATAAACATAAAATCCACGTTATTCTCTTCCTTCATCGTAAATATTACACAGTGATGTAAAACATAACCGTGTAGCATTTTCAAAATGTGTCTCTTCGTAAACATTGTGACTACGAGTGAGTGATTTTGGTCAGCGCTTAACATCGAGGTCTTCAGTGCTGGTGAAGGATGACATGAGGCGAACATGGGGCGGCGCCGGAATAAATGGGCGGGGGAAACGGGAGATCTCAGAGAAAACCCGGGAATCGAACCCGGATCACCTTGGTGGGAGGCTAGAGGTCTGACCTCTCGACCACCGCGGATTATAACCGAAAACTATCAGACTTGAAATTCATTCATCATGTGTCTTACTGATTTTTTTTTTTTTTTTTTTCGTATTTTTACTAGTAAGAATGTTAGAATAATGTTTCAGTCACATACTATAGAAATATTGCAACTACATTTAAGTGCATTTACAAAAACCTATTTTTAAAGCAGAATGATCAATGTGAAACAAAACCAAATAAAACTTCCTATCACGCTATCTTTTTTGACATTTTTAATTTTTTATGTATTAGTTTGTCAAAAAACACTTAACATTGTTTTAAAAAAAATTAGTAACATTTACAAGCGATTCGTTGAAATTAAACAAAATTATCATTGTTTGCAGACATTTACAAGAAAACGTCTTGTAAATTTCATGCTAATAATGTGTAGAATTACAATGGTTTTAAACCACATTCTGAAAAGGATTTGTGCAGATCAAAAGAACGCAGTGCATTCACATATGCAATCGAAGTATTCCTTCACCACGTGGCAACAATCCAAAGGAAGAAGTGTCTCGAGATGACTAATACAGATAACCCAACTCCGTGTGGAATACCGAGTCGCATTTTTATTAGTTAACTGAATTCGCCCCAGATTTAAATAAACTAATGAATGTGTTTAGAGTAACATTTAATCCGGATCCAACCCTTAATATGCCTGGCATTCCATATTGAACTGTTACTATTTTCATTTTATGTACTTTCCTTATGTTGAGCTCATTTAGCGGTGAAAAAACACTGGGCTGTGTATGAGGCCGTGTTATTACGATTCTACAGAATAACAGTCGTAAACAAAGTTTACAGTATGCACTTACATGACTTATCATGCAATAGTTTAATCATTCACAATAAATGATTAGTCAAGTAAATATGATTTAACCCTCTTAAATTTTTTTTTTTTTTATTTTCATCAAATTGCTTTTTGAGATCACTTGGTAGTTTATTAAATACCTGCCCCTCTAAGAACAGGACCCCTTTTTGAAAACCTTTTAGACGAACTGATGGGAAATTGATGTTACGATTTGATCTAGTAAGATACTGATGTATACTAGAATTCTTTGAGAACTTTTCCGAGGTTGTCGCTTAGAAACCATATGAGTGAGAACAGATATCGATGGTAAAACTCGAATACTTTGATGTAAGAAGCTCTTCTTCCTTTTCCACTTTGTTGTTCACAGATTGGTCTGAAGTGGTTTAGATAATGTATATTAGCCACTGGGTTATATTGACGTTAGGTACAGTAAAACATTACAGAACACGGAGCAACTATTTTTTTTTTGCGAGAACTGATGGCAGCGCTCTTTATGGTTGTATTTTCTAACAGGCGTTATTTAATACAGTTTATTTAGGAATTGTTAAATGATACCATTTTATATAGTGTTTGTTACAGTTATACATGTGGCCTACATCTATTAATTTGATAGTTTTATGTAAAATGCTTTATAAACAGGCTCAGCAAGCATACGTAATATGGCATGCTACACGTATTACACGTGGGTACGCCGTATTGCCTACGTGCTGGGCTCTATCGCCACACTCAATATTCACGGGCTTTTTAATACAAAAACGATGTATCCTAGACAGTCCCAATAACAGGACCTTTTTATTTAATTACTCTGGTCGCATTACTGAATGATTTATTTCCAAATGTTAGAATACCCTGACGTTACAAAAGTTACACGCAATTCAAGTATGGCCACGACTTTTATTTTCGGTTGAGTATAATATGTCAACTGGAGTTGATTTGACGGCCGCAATAACATAAAGTAATATTTTGAGTATTTTCAGCTTACGTTGTTCAGTTTTCAGTTTGTGGGGAAATTAATGTTTTCAAATTTGATTTTCAAACGCTTGTTACTCCCTTAATATTACAGTTAAGTACAAAGTGCCTTAATATTTTCTGCTTTATTTTTAATGAGGAATCACAAGCCGGAGTTTGTCAGTGTTTTTAAAATTTATTTTTATATGTGTGTTCGTATGGTGAATCAGAACCTCTGCGATGATAAACACCGAGAAAATGTTCCTTGCAAATTTCTGATTGGAAATGTATAACAAAGAAAGCTGAGAAATTACCACTCTGTTTGCAAAAAGAGGACCTCATTTTTCTTGCCAATATCAACTCCGTTCATACGTGTTGGCTTCAAACCGTGTGTCCTGAAAGTCTGGTCGTTTTACTCTAAACGCAGTGTACGTATGTGCATGTTTGGGCAATAAAAAATAACAGCTACAGGATAGCGCAGTGAATCACACGCAGTATCGCACGACGCGGGTAAACAAATGGCGGTCGTCATTCTTTCGGTGAATGAATCACCAGAGAGGTTTACATTGAGCGTTCATTCCACGACCACAACCAGGCCGTCCTCTTCGGCACGACGAAACACGCTTGACTGTTTACAGAGGCGGCCACGCGGGAGACCATACATACATACACACATACACTTTGCACTGGGCGCGAGGGAACGTCTGGGTCGCGTTAACTTCCTCGCTCCTCGGAAATACTCGGGAGCATTCGTCCATCCTCGGTGATTGAGTGTAAACGCAGATCTACATATATTCATTTGAAGCCCATGCCGCAATGAAAATTTAACTGCCGTGCTGTGTAATTTTGGCTATCTGATTGGCCCACGTGATCATGACGTCGCTGTCGTTCTGCTCGCCGTGCAGTGCTGTGCCGCCGATTCCAGGCGAACTTTTAACTTTTTTTTTTTTTTTTTTTTTTTTTTTTTGAAACGGCAGGGGCGGCACTCACCGGCAGTGAAAGGCAAGGTGATTATTATTAGTTGACTGGTGTACGTCGCAAAATACGAGTAAATGCCGTGACAGCGTGCGGAGGGAAATGTAAATAGACAAGATAAGCGACTGCTCTGCTGCCTATTGTGCTCAGAATGAACTGTAGCTCAGCGACAGGCACCGGGATTCATTATTGTGACGTACAAGGAGTATAAAACCGGCAAGTTGTAACGGTAGCGCGAGCGGCAAGGTACGAACTCATGAAATGTCTCATTGTGACAGGGACTTGATTGTAGTTTACCGACCTAACAAAACTCTCCTATTCAGCGCACAGTGGCCGTGTTCGATTTCAGTGCAACGTGCCCTTGATCACCTCCCCTAGAGCCCTATGCCCTTGTTCCCTTCGGGAAGTAGGCTGCATTTTGTGAATTCGGACGTAGGGCTTAGCTGAAGGGGACATTCTAGGGTGCACATGAGCCCTCGCTGTGAATTCGAACAGCGGCGTGTGTGACGTCACTTCCTCGATGCACACTTTTCAAGGGTTGAAGCGTGGTAAGGGCCCTTAGACGGCCAGTATTTTATGACGTATGAAACTAACCTAAATGAGCTAACACCGAGCTAGGTGGCGCAATCGAAAGGGCCAGGGTTCGAACCCCGGCTCCATGGTTTCCCAAAATCGCTCCAGGAGAATGCTAGGATAGTTCCTCAACAAAGGCCATGGCCGACTCCTCTCCCAACTACCGGCATTGTAGTAAGTTGTGGGTCGCTGTCTCTAACGATCTCGCTGTCTACGAGACGTAAATACTTAGCTAACTTAAAATAACCAAAAGTAATCTAAAACTAATAGTTAAACTAATAGGACTGTATTATGCATCAACAGACGATGCGCCAGTTGCAAGGTGTCAATAAATCATGCTAAAACACTTGCAGATTTGAAATAGTTTTTAAAAATGTTTTAATCCTGTAAAGTCATTATATACCTACATAACTACAAAATATGGGGCTAAAATACTTTTTCTAGAACTGATCCAAAGCTAAAAAATTATTTTATACATATATAACAATTGGCACATAGTCCTAGTGGTGAATAGCACTGTCAAATTGTCACAGGGGACGAGGAACGGAGGGGAGATGTCTGACTCAATCAGCAAGGATGAACGAATGGCCCCGAGCATTCCCGAGGAGCGAGGAAGTTAACGCGAGCTAGACGCTCGAATCGAGCGGACGGCCTTCTAGACGTAACGTACTGCTTCCTGGGTCCGTCAAACACTGGCCACATGCCCTCCCTCTCCCGCCACCCAGGAGGAGGACGTGAGCGGCTCTGGAGCCCGCGATAAGCATACGAAATGCGGCGTGCGTGTCGGCGCACCCCCGCGGACAACGCTAGGACGACTTGCTGATGACGATAGCGAGCCGGACAAAGCCTGCGACGACGCCAAGTTCGGCCGCACCTACCGCGCCGTCATGGGTCTGCGCAGTACCAACAGGCCGTCGGCTCGTCCGATAAACTACTGTGTTCTGTGTCGTCGTCGCTATGTCGTCTAGCATGTGACGTCGTCGACAAATGTCGTATGGGAAGGATACTAGATGGCCTGAGTATCGCACCCTGAATTCAGACTTACGACCGGGAGCCTGTAGGCGTCTGCTTACCTCGAAGGATGGCATGTAATGAGGACCAACAATGGTGAAGGGGTGAGGGGAGCTAGGGAAACGGGAGATATCCGATCACGTTCTTAGAAATACAGGTCTGGACATGTCTACCACTGCTACTGAGTTGACCTCTTTATGGCTGACAGCACCACTAGTACAGTGGAGTTGTTTTAACGTTGCAATATACCGTCCGTCATGCTACCAGTGCTCCTAGCGGCTTCGCCATGGACATATTAGTTCCATTTACACAATATTAGAACACCAGTGTACCAGAGGCGCCAGAAGAGGGTCAATTTTCAACCCCAAGTGTTCATACCTGTACCTCTATGGCCGTGTGCCCGATAATGGTTGGTTCACAGCACGGCCGTAGAAGAACAGGTCTGGACACTCGCCTGGATATTTGACCCCCTTGTTGTTTGGCTGTAGTTCACCAAGTTACCGAGAATATTGTTTTTTATTGGAGCTGATGTTACGGCGGTCGGACTAAACTCCGCCCACTTCCTCTCCGCTAAGATAAACAATTTATCAAAACGTATTTTTTATCAATTTATGAAATACTTTCTTCGCTCACAGATTTAAGAAAAGGCTCCAGCAATCTGCATTTACTTTATAAATTAAACAACGGAAAAAAGTGGACGGAGTTTGAGTCCGACTGCCCGGAAAACAGCGCCAAAAAGGACGACATTCTCGGTAACTTGACGAACTACAGCCAAACAACAAGGGGGTCAAGCAAAATACATTGTTAGATAGGCGAGTGTCCAGACCTGTTCTTCTACGACCGTGGCACAGAACATATAACATAACAGTGGAAACCGTGCACGACCAGACGCCTTGTCCAAAATAAGTTCACAATTGCGAATTGTTACTGTCATGTTTAGCCAATAGCATGTTTTCGACGAATCTGATATATTCCTTGCAGTATATAAGTCAAGCGAAGCCCATTAAAACATATTTTAAGTGGAATCGTATTTTGAGATACATAATAGGAAATATAGACACAAAGTTCCTATAAACCGCACAGCGTAAAACGTTACTTAAAATATAGGAACACAATTGTTAACATTAAGACTTCTTAGTTTAGCTTTTTTTATTGTGTATTTTTAGAGGTTAAGCCAACTGGTTACATTCCTATGCATACGCACAAGAAATGAAATATAATTTCCTGTGTCAGCATCTCTATGCACACGATCACTTGTGCGAACAACCTATGTTCAATGCTTACTGTTATGTTATAAATTATGAACCCATAGTTCTTGTGCGAACAACCTATGTTCAATGCTTACTATTACGTTATGAATTATGAACCAACCGACCAACGGCATCGTCCGGCATGATTCCCATGTGGGAAAATGCGGGGGCCGATCCCGCCGGGAATCGAGCGTGGTTCGTATTGGTGGGAGGCGAGTGCTGTAGCGAGTGAACCAATTGCGGCTCTGGCTCAACGCTAACTCGTTGTACTTGCATTCTGGAGGACCTTGGTGCCATTGTGTCAAGTTGCGTGCAACCGTCTCTATTGACTTCGCTGTTGACGAGGTGTAAATAAAAAAAATTGCCTAAAGTAGCAACAATAATTCCTAATTTCATAATTTTTTAATACAAAAAAGTATATACTGTCATGAGTTGTTACGTACATCTAGCGGTAGTGTGTGATATGTAGTTTCATCGCGAATTTTTTCGTTTCATTATGTTCATTAGTTTTCAGGGGATATGTGTAGTAAAGCACGCAAATTTTTAATTTTAAATGTCATTATGGGAAAACTAGCTGACCTTTTTTTTTTTTTTTTTTTTTTGTAATAGGAAAATGTTCTCCCAAGTACCGTCAAAAAAACTAACACTTTTGCATACAAATATAAAATAATTTTTCCCCCACTTAAACATCTTTAACAATGACACGGCGTTACTAAAACGTTGCATTTGTTGCGGGGCATCTCCCGAGAAGCCGAGATCTTACCCCTTGCAATTCTGTTATATGGAAGTATATAAAAGTTCAAGTGTTTCTTCCATCATTATACCGGCTAACAATGGCGGTCCTCGAAACAAGAATTACTGGCGCCATCTGCACAGTATTTAACAACCGACACGCTAAGAATAATGCAGAACGAGTTTGAGTATTAGGTAGGTGTCATTTCTACTACTCGTGGGGGTCACTTTGAACATTTATGACAAGGTTACAAAAAAATAAATAAAAATTAAAAAAATCGCTACGCCTGTTTTTATTTGTAGAAAAGAGACGGGTTACGCTTTATTCGCCTTCTAAATCGCAATTACTGGACGACGTATTCGACGCGATCTGTCAGGTGTGTAAAATGTTCAGTTGTGCATTTGAAATAAATATATAAATTAGTTTTTACAAAACGTTTATGAAATATATAGAATACGAATAAAAAACTGATTTCATTTTATGATAATGAAGGATTTCTGCACCGAAAAAAAGAGGACTACAGTAGGTAATTAATTCATTGCCAACCTTGCAAGGAGTGATTCTAATATGAGTATAGTAACGCCCAGTTATATTTTTCAGAGGTTGGTTACTACCTCCTATATAGGCGGTTATACTAAGACTGCTAAAGTGTGAAATTCATAATTGTATAAATCTACGAAATATTGTTAGTTTTGTAGATGATAGTAGTGACTATATTGTTCTCCAATGGCATATTTTTAGCATGCAAAATATAACACATACTGCCATTACAAAAATCAAATTTTTCATGTTACGAGAGCATGCCGACATAATTTTATGGACTTACTGAACTAATTTTTTTACTGAATTTATATGCCATAAAACACTGTAAAACATAGGTTTGTACATTTTTAGAAAAATAATTAAATCTAAAATTAACGACATCTTTGGTATCTACTCTAAAAAATGAAACCCATTTTTTTTTAACGTAGGTAAACTATTACGTTTCAGTAAACAGCGGTATTCCTCCTCATTTCAACGATACCAAGTTTATAGCTACGCGAACTGTTAGCTCGTTGTGGTGTATGTCGGCAGCATTTTTTTTTTGTTTAAATTACTAAACTTTTTTTTACCATATAGTTCTGATATTATATCTATATATTCCTTATAATTCAGCACTAATTTGTATGTATGTATTACCTGATGACTTTAAAAAGAAATGAAAGTATGCATGATTTCAAAATAAGTGTTCGTCTTACTACGCGTCAGATGTTATGGATTGATTAGTCTATCGCAAGGTAATGTATTTTATAGTAGTGCTATAAATAAACATTCTAAAATAAGTGTTCCAAAACAACCAAAAGAAACAAAAAATCAGTAATTCCAATATGGTGGTGGGTAAGTCACGAGTCTAACATGGGTGTGGTCAAATTTCAGCTTTAGATTTTCAAGAAGTAACCCGAGTAATGTTTCCAAGCTTCCAGTAATTCACAAGACTTCTGGAATGCTTGCAGGAACTTAGGTGATCCAGCAAGCTCTGGTTACGTGATTGTGTCCTGCAGGTCCGGCCAAAATAACCGCTATTTAAGCATATTAATAAGCCAAGGAAAAGAAACTATATGTCGTTAGGGATAAAGTGAGCACCAATCCCTTTAACCTTTGAAAAAAATCGCTAGTACTTACAATTTAACAGTAACAATAGTTACTTTATTCTTTGTACGGTTGGCAGCGAACTGTCGACTATAGCTCTGTGTATTTTTCTTGTTAAATGCAACAATACTGAAATAAATTAACTGAATTCGACATATATATGTTTTAAATGAGTAATGAACTTTATTTATTAAACGGTATAGGTTCCTACCGACTGCACACTTTACCTTACATGCCCAAACATCAATTGATGTGTCCAGAGAAGATCGATATTTCCCATCATTAGCTATTACGCGCGGAAAGATACGAATAGGCTGAAAATAGAAATTCAGTAGGGTTTTTTCTTAGTGCTCACTTTATTCCGAACCGCATATAACAAGGATTTCCTCACAAGTTGCGAGAGAACAGGAAAAAGCCCAGCACCGAACATCATGGGCCTGGCTGCAAGGCAAACGTGCTGGGGAACGTCCGTTCATCTCTGATTGAGATGACGAGTCTGAGTACATCTTGGATGGTGGCAGGGCCCAGATAGGAGCCAGGTAGCGCGTACCGGGAAAATTTACCCTCAAGAGTCAGGTGCACTGAGTAAGGGTAAATTCCATTTTAGGCAGACAGCAAACAAGTACGTAGGGATGTTGCGATACAATGAAAGTATCGATACTGGGATCAAAACAGGAATCGAAATAATCGCAAACAATAATTGCATACTATTAAAATTGATCTAATATAAAACATAAAAATTAAATAATAAATTTGAATTTTTTTTTTAAATTACTTATTGATATTAAAACAAAAATTTACGTTACAATCCCTAAAAATTAATTTTTCCTTTCCTATGTTTCTGTACTAAAAATATTATATTATCTGCAGTATATTTTAAGGTACGATAGTTTTTGTGTGTCAGCACAATTTTTTTCTATGATTGCATTTGTGGGTGTTTTGTTTTCATATTTACAAAATAATACCCATAGAGTAAGTAAAGTATACCATGTCCATGAACTTAGAAGAGAAAGTACGTGTTTTTGCAGCTGCTGGGCCAGTGGTACGTGGTGCAGTACTACGCCAGCTCGGAGGAGGCGCTCTCGTACCGCTGCATGAGGGCGGTGTTTACGGTGTCACCTGACCGGCCGGAGGTCTCCATGAACTTCACCTACATCTTCGTCGACGACCCTGATGCCGACCTGCTGTTCGGCAACATCACCTGGAGGATCCCAGACCCTGGCAAGCCCGCGCACTGGCTGCACGAGGAGGATTCTTGTACGTACATTTGCAGCGAGTGTTTCGAATACACTGGGACGAGCTACAGGGGGTGATTCATTATTAAATAAGGTACACTTTATAATTCAACCTGTTGTCGCTCGAAGATACTAAAGGAGATATCTTCCCATGACAATAACATGTTTAAACTTATATTTCTGCAAAATATTGGGAAATACTTAAAAATAATCAACACTGTTTCGCATACTGCTTTACGTAACTATATTTTCAACTTGTGAAGAAACTTCTTAAAACATCTAGCCTTGATGGAATTTACAAGGGTGGCCACCCTCTTATTGCTTATAACTATTTTTGCTATTAGCTTCTGTGAGCATTGAATGATGTATTGTTAAAGAAGTCCTAACAACTAATAATAGTTGCCCATTCGTTTTGTATGTACTGTAAGCAGACTGTTTTAGTGCTAATTTTTCGGTACGGTTTACATTTCGATGACACTTAACAATGTTCATAGCATGGTAGTTTTATTAATCCTTTCTAATATGTTGCGAAAATGCTATTTATGAAAGAGTATTGCATTGGCGAATATCTCCTATGCGAGTACACTTAGGGCCGTATCTATAACGGCTTTCGAATGACAACCAACTGCTATCCCTTTAGAGAAAACATTGGTGGGCAGTTGGTTGTCATTCGAAAGAGGTTTATAATATCGGTCCTTAGACTCTTAAGTTACGATAGAGCTATCACCATTTCCCACAAGGTTTACATCCAATAATATTTGAGTTTTCGAACATTTTGTATACAAATTCTGATATTTTATATTATCAGGATGTCAAAATAGTAAAATATAATGTTCCTGCATGCCGAGACTACTACGCTTGGGGGGGGGGGATGCTACAATGTTGCATTGAACCTCTAAAGTTCGGCCCACATCCCAAATGGTAGCTTAGAATTTGGTAATTTAGTGTGGTGTGAGTGAAGCTATTCTGAATATTTTGTACGTAGCAAGGCTTAACTCATACAAAAATTTAAAGACTGAATTATCAAATTGTTACCGTTTTTAGGTTACGGTTTTTTGGATGATAAATTTTTGAGCAAGTGCTTCGTGTAAAGCGTCGTTGTTTCCTGCCCACCGGTGTTATACGAGAAAATATACTACTTTTTAATCACACATTGTTTGCTTTTTATTTATAACTGCATGTCGAGAGGAATAATCACAAATTTCACAGGGTATATTTAGACCTGCTTGGCAGCAAAAATTAGTTACTTTATATTTGTGCCTTACTGCTACTGATATTTTTTCGCATATGTTTTATAACGTGTGTTTTTTGCATAATTACACGTCACAGTGAAAAATATAATGTCTTACTTTTCAAGATTTCCCATGGGAATTCACATTCAGTTATAAAATTAAATAATTCACTCTATATTTTCTAAAGTTTTCCGAAAATAAAATAAGAAGAGACGTCCTAGATTTTTATAACTTAGTGCCTTTCTTATGTCTTCTGTAAATTTTCAAATTCAATTAGAATCGGTGTTGTGGTAGTGTAGTGTTGCTTCACCAGAATACCGTTATTTTTTGGAGTTACAACTCGCTTTGGCGGCGATTTCGAACCTGCTGTGAATTGCAATATTTATTCTTTTTTCTAAGAGAAAAGGTAATATATGCTCGTTAAATACATTGTAGCTTGTATTTACCACACAAAATCAAATAATTAAACTATGACATATATTTTAATTCCATAATTAATTTTTATTGCAATACCATGCATAACTTATGAACACACTTTAACTTTGTAACTATATATATATTTTTTTTACTTTCCAATCTTTTTCCACATTATCGCAAACAATAATTCAAACCTTCATCTCATTATTAATAAATATCACTCCTCCGAGGTGAGGTGAGAGTTTTACGGCCATTTAATAACTAAGTTAAGATCCGAGAGGGTGAAGCGAGGTTAACGGACAACACAACAGCCATGCCCAAGCCGGGATTCGTACCCTGGACCTCTCGCATCGTACACCGACGCCTAACCGAACACGCTACTGAGGCTGACTTGCGCTTCTCTGACAAACATATATGTAACTAATTTAAACATATAACACTTATTATAACACTACATCAGCTACACCTCCAAAGCAAGCTTAATTATTGCTGCATGAAATTACACTGGTGTAGCAACACTAGTTGAATAAATCTCCCATCATTGCCTAGACTGATGTCACATACTGCCCAATGAAACCACTTTTGAATCGTGCAGCTACGCTATTGTACCCGTGTAGTAATACACAAGTTTTAATTAAACAAATCTTATTTTCGGTGTGAATTGTCTTATTATTATGGAAGAGTTATATTATGAGAAAGTTCCAACAAGAGCAAAAAAAAAAAAAAATAGTTCTGGCATGTCACTGCCAAAAAATTTACAAAAATATGGCCTATATATTTTATTGGTCAAAATTGTAATTCAGTGTAATATTTATAAGTTGAACAGTATTTGATAGAACCATATAACAATACTGAACATATTCAAGGAACTGCAGCAGTCTTTGCCTGACTGGGAACGAAATCAAAGGCAAAGCATCTACAATGCTGCTAACCGAGATCTAACTCGGGTAAAACACGGTTTCTGTCCTCTCAAAACCGTTTTAAGTGAACTGTCTACTTCAGAGATCTGGCGAGAACAAAGATATGGATTTACGTTTTAAATTATATTAGGTTGGCATAGTACCTATCGCAATATTACTTTCTAAATGTGGGGGAATAATTACTAGCTGTTCTTCAGTGTGTTTTATGGTGATGAAAATACTTCTTTGTACATGGTTTTCAGGGCATTGAAAATTTTTTTTGGATAGATTCTATATAAATATGGACAACAGCTAGATAAACAAATAATGTCAGCGTTGGCTGTTGTTTGTAGAGCACCATGTGGAAACTAGGTTTGGTTGTGGTTGTGTTGATTGTCGAGGCTGCAAGCGGATGCATATTGTTGCAGACGAGGGCGTGTACAACACGTACGTGTTGGACTCAGACTACCAATCGTGGGCTCTGCTACTGCACTGCGCCGAGAAGACGGGCAGCCCACGCTACTTGTCCAGCTTCATCATGTCCCGCCACCAGGCCGCCAAGCCGAACGTCGTCAGCTACCTGCGCGACAAGCTGCCCCGCTACGACATCGACCTGGAGTACGTGTTCGCCATGAAGCAGGACGACTGCTCTCCAGCGGCCGGGGGCGGCGGCGGCGGTGGGGGCGGCGTCGACCCCAGGGTGCTGGTCAACAGCGTGGCTGGGCCCAGGGAGACACGCCGGCGACATCCCATGCAGAATGTGCACTGAGCAGGCGGAGCCCAAGGAGACTAGTCTCACCACTCGCCACAAGGAGGTTATATACAGTTACACGTCCAACCTCCTTGGCGCAGTCAGATACACACTCCTACGGTTGGGAAGGTAGTGAAGACAAAGTATAGCCCGAGGTTCAAAAAGGACGACTGTAGTCTATTCCAAAGCCTTACAAGTGCGCAGTTAATAGTTTTAGTTCCTGAAATAACAGTCAGTGGCGCTAGTGCAGTTGTGCATAGTTACTATTAGCAGTTTGCTTACAAACGAAATCGAATGCCATTGTTTTTGTAACTAAAGTAGTGTCAAAACAGCGCTCTTTTCTTTCGGCGGTTGTTTCAGGAAGTAAAACAGTCAATAGGCGTTTTCGAAAGCTCACAAGAGTAGAGAAGAGGTAAGCCTAAATATCAGTTTATTTTACAGGTGCATGTCTGGTTTAAAATGTTTGTTCTTCAATTGACATCGCTGGGTCTCTGGGCATTACTTATTCAAGAGAGATAGGCAGAGAACTTAACATCAAATGCTCCAAAATGTGTTGGCAGATCATCGCCAATACACTAAATAAAATTAAAATACTCAGCCTATGTTTGCTCCTACTTAGATCAACTTGTCATTCACTTGAAAATGTAAACTGCAGACTTAGATTCAGTATTTGTGGTTTTAGCGACTCTGAAGAGAATTAAACTTGAAACTTAGAAGAAAAATAAAATTTATGTAAGCGTGAGAATTATCACGTAAGTTTTATTTTGCTCTGAAGTGATTCTCATTGGTGACTTATGATATTCTTTTGGCGATAATGGGAATGACCTCAAAGTGCCTTACATCTGTTTCTCGGAATGTGTTTTGACGATGTACTAAGATTTTTAATATTTTTTTTTAAAGAAATATGTCTGCAATGTTTATCTGAACTACTTGAACAATGAAACCGTAAACAAAATTGTAGGTCTTAACATTCATATCTGCCATAAAATAACATCTGTTTCAAAACTACTGATGAATAAATTATTTGAGTCCCACAAAATGAATGCAACGAAACTTAAGGCCTTGTTACGGAATTTTGCAGTGATTTCGAAAATATTTTTTTTGTTGCTGCACAGTTTTGACACTTATATGTTATAATTTGTAGCTGAATTTTTTTGTAGAATTATACTGAACGGTTTTTTAGATTTCATTGCCCAAAGTACCACGTTTTTCGTCGTGAAAATAAGCAAAAATGAAGGAAATTATTTTTTTGCTGGCGAATGGTACATTATTTTAAAAAACGCGTCCACGGCATTGTGCAATGTGTGATTGCACATTGACTCAAATTTTTTCAAAACTTTTGGTTTAAAAAATATTTGAGTTATTGGCACCAGTCTGAAAAAAACTCGGGAACAAGCCCTTAATCTCGTCCACAATATTCAAATAGCTCTGACAAAAAAAAATTGTTTCAAGGAAACGAAAATTTATGAGGGAATTTTCTGAACTCCATAAACATGGAGCATAAAAATTAGTAAGTATTGGAGTCTGATGTTTATTCTTGTACAGCGTTGGACATTTTTTGTATACATAACAGAAGATAGCCACTGCCTTTATGACTTTTTCTATCATTTGTCCATTTCAGATAATTGTGATTATTTTCATATATTTGTATGTACAGTATTTTTAAATAAAGTTTTGTGTTGATTTGACTATTTTTTGTAGACACTATGAATTGTGTACAGGTAACATTTCTTACAGCTTATATTAACATTTTGCAACTGCCTAGAACTGAAAAAAAAAAATCTCTGTTCGATTCCACTAACAATATCAGAAACTACTTTTGAAATAATTTTATGGAAACCTATATCCTCGTTTAAATGTATTTCTTTCGAGCTTGTAACTCCACGCGTTAATGAGGCTTTTCACCTCGGCTCATTTCGGAAGTTGTTATTTGCTGTACGCTTAAGTTATGCAGTCCTCCGTTACAAAAAAAAAAAAAAAAAGTGGAAAGATTAAAAATGTTTGTGTAAGGTAACTCTGAGGAAGATGCAACTCTCCAGGAATTCTGAAGTCAGTATAAATGTGTAAAAATAATATTGCTATAGGAGACTATACGCTGTTAAACATTTCCGTGAATTTCCGGATAATTTTACAGAAATATCTAACGGAAACATTATTTTGCTATACAGTTATAGAATATTGTGTTTCATTAATTAGACACATGTAAAACTGCGAGAAAAACTAAGAAATAACCGAACGCATTATTGAGCCTGCATCGTAATAAAGTCTGTATGTGAGTTTCCATAAGCGGAGCTACATGTAAGGATTGTTCAGTTCCATGTGATGAAACTGTTTTGCGGAAATTTCTGGTGGATTAGGAAATATTTTTCCGTGAATTCAAGGAGGTATCCGGAGAAATTATTAATGGAAATTCCGGGAATCGACGGAGAAAGTTTTTTACAGTGTATTTTCGTTGGACATTTTTATAAGTTAGCAGTGAACTTTGTTTCTTAAAAAAAAATTAACAAAGGATAAAAGACCTGTATGATGGCCATATTTCCCCAGCTGGAATCTTCCACCAAGTTACCTTACTACTGAGTTGTGGCAAAGGACAACCGTCCCTTTGCCACAATTGGCTTAGTGCCCGCATTGAATTTAACCGTTACTAGAGATTATAGTATGTCTCGAAAAAATTTTGTGCCATCATAGGTATCCCTTGGAAGCGTTGTAGTTTCTCGCCACATGTCTGATTGGGTAATATGCGTCTGGCACTCCGTGGTTGCCTGCAGACCAACAACAGGCATCAAATATTTCAATAGTGTGATTCCTGTTGGCTCAACCAAATAGGGTAACAGCTCCACGTCCAATGAAATGCCAGTGAGCTTTTGATAAGCTGAACGTACGTTGGAACCCAGCAAACGGTCAAATTTTCCTGCGATATACCATCATCTCTATGGCTGACCATGCAGCAACGCCTGTGAAGAGGAAACCTGGCGGAAGAGGGAACTCTACCGCAAACTTGAATCCTGGTGTCCTATCTGCACACAATAATTACTAGTTGAAGCCAACTGTTGTTACTTAGCCATGTCATGTCACCATGGAGGTGAGTATATAGCATTGGTAGCTGCGACAACCAGCTAAGTATTTGTCTATCATTTATTCCCAAACAACCTTAGATGTTCATCTTCACAGGCGTTGTCCATCTGACGACACACCACTGAACCAACGGCACTGGTGGACGCCCACATCCTCTCCGCAGCTATAGTTGTAAACTGAGACATTAGTCATGAATGGCTTGAACAATGCAGGTCGAGGGCATGCTGAGCGAAATTCAGCATTTATAGTTAGAAACGTTAATAATAAAACTTCAGTTTTATGTGCTTAAGTAAGCATTATTTAAATAACAAAATACAAAAAATTTATTTTATACACACTTGAAATTCTAAATCCAAGGGGGGTGGGCATTTGTCCCCCTCTTCCCCCGAAATGTCGCCACTGAAATATATAAGAATTAAATCAACAGAATACATAATGCAGGCCGATCAAGAGCAGATCACTTAATTTCAGCTTTCCCTGCAGAATTGGAATCTTGTAGGAACTGTGGTGTACGTACATACATAACAAAAATGTAGAGCAAAAAGTAGTTAAGGGGGCAGTTCAATGAAAAAAAAAACTTTTTGATCATATTTAGAGCTGTACGAGATATTGTTTGTTTTTTTAGACATGCATCGTAACTATTTTCACTGTAACGAATTTTTTTTAGCTTTCATAGTTTTTGTATAGTGGCCCATTAAAGCCTTGTTACGGAGTTTTGCAGTGATTTCGAAAATATTTTTTTTATTGCTACCTAATACTCATATCAAAATTTCGCTGCACAGTTTTGACACTTATATGTTATAATTTATAGCTGAATTTTTGGACGCGGCCCTGTACGTCAACCTCCCAGACAGTAACATACACCTGGGCCTAAACAGAGTCGCGGCAGGGAACGACAGAGAAGTTGTCGTTGCGATACGCAAAACATTATATTCTGGTTATTTGCAAGGAACCCTTATCAACTGTGGTTAATTTGTATTATTTTGTCATTTTTTGTTCACGAACATAAAACCGAATAACTTTTTGTATTTAAACGACACAATAAATTTTATTTGATACAATATACTGACACCACTGAATAAACTATTTTATGTTTATACTGTAGAGAATTTTAAGGGATAACGATTTGCAAAATAGAAATCTCAACTATATAGGTATTCATTTTAAGACTGATATATTATTCTATCGGTTCTGGCATATAATGTTTACGATTGTAATACATTTTGGAAAAAAAATACGTAATATAAAATTGTCAAATCAGTAGGGTCTACGTCATCATAATTTGTTTTTATTTGTTTGTTTCTTTAGGTCCCAATGAGCCTAGGCTCGCAATTAGGGACAGTTGCATCAATTCACAAGGCAACAACATTACAAAAGTTAAGTTTTAAAGTAAATTTAAAGTATCAAAATATAAATATCATTCACACAGCATTAGTGATAAATACTAGTGATAAATAAGCATACAGTAATTGTACATGGTAGCAACTTAGATTAACCACTAGAGTACTCAAGTCGAGAACCCTTCATAATAAGATTTGGAGGTTAGCCAATATAAACATAACAGTCTTTGGTAATTGCACTAAAGAATTAATAAAAATACACATGGTACTGACCAGGTAGCAAGTAGCAGCTTTAAACAACTGACATAATATACATATGAACAACAATTCACCTGGATATTACATTAAATAATAACAGTTCAGCAATAATTAAAGCAGTAATTACAATTTATTTTTATTGTCTATTGCCAATAATACCGGCAGCAAGTAGCAACTTTAATCAACTGACATAACATCAATATGAAACACAATACATACACATGGTATATTACATTAAAACATGACCATTTCAGTTCTATTTAGAAGAGTACTTATAAGTAATAGTAACATCAATTGTTATATATTTATTACTAATATTACCAGTCATTACAGTGTAGATGCAGTAGGTAATATTTTAATTTACTTTTAAATTTTGCATAGGGAGACACCTCTCTTATATCTATAGGGATAGAGTTGTAATTTGCAATTAATGTTGATAATACTGCTTTAATCCCATATTTTATTGAATACCTGTGACAGTGGGCCAAGTTATCAGAATTTCTCGTGTTGTGAGAGTGGATTTCACAGTTTTTTGATACATTAGTCCTTGAGCGGGTCAAGTCATGCATTAACTTATACATGTAATCACATTTATTAACTTTAATACATATTTCTATTGGTACTATACCA
This sequence comes from Medauroidea extradentata, assembly GCA_003012365.1. Lineage (NCBI taxonomy): Eukaryota > Metazoa > Arthropoda > Insecta > Phasmatodea > Phasmatidae > Medauroidea > Medauroidea extradentata. The sequence continues at coordinate 36,013 of PNEQ01020914.1, forward strand.
GATAGTTTGAACGCATCCTTACTATTAGTAAAACAATTATAGTTAAATATTTTCCTTATTGCCCTTTTTTGAAGGATTTCTAATTCTTTCAATTTTTTTTGTACAGCAAGACCAAATTATGTTCATGTAATTTAGATGTGAATGTATCATTGACTAATAAATCCTTTTTAGGTGATTTTGAGTGAAGCCCATGTTTTGGAAGCGTGACATAATTCCTAGAATGGGAATTATTTTATTTTTATATTGTCAATGTGCTGGTCCCATGATAAGTACCTATACATCTTTATTCCTAACAAAACAATAGATTCTACTTCTTCGATTAAGTTACCATTGCTGTACAGAGGATTATGGTTTGTGTTGATATTTTTTTCCTGACTTTGTAAAGAACATTAGTTTAGTTTTTTGATGGTTGAGTGTTAGTCTATTTTTTAAAAGCCATTGAGTGATTTGTTGGAAGTCACTATTTATATCTGTCATAACACTGAGAGGATTTTTACCGCTGTAAAATATTGACGTATCATCCGCGAATAATGTCAATGTCCCATTTAATTCAAGACTGTTTATATCATTTATATATAATAGAAATAATAACGGTCCTAAAACTGAGCCTTGTGGGACCCCACACTTAATACTTTCTTTTCTACCTTTCGAGCCATTTATTTCTACATATTGTATTCTATTTTTATGGTAGCTTTGGAACCATTTCAGTTGATTTCCCCTGACTCCTATCTTTTCTAATTTTTTTTTAGTAGAATATCATTATCTACCGTATCAAATGCTTTTTTTAAATCTATAAAGACTGCAGCTGCTGACAATTTTTTTGTCTAAAGCATCTTGAGCTGGTATAATAGCATCAGACAGCACACGTGGTATTTGCGTTCCTCGTAAAGCCATACTGATAACCATTTTTACACACAAATTTAGTGAGTCTCTTTTTAACAACTTTCTCTAGAATTTTTGATAATACAGATGGTATACTATAGGCCGATAGTTATTTAGGTCATTTTTTGCACCACCTTTAAAAATGGGGAGAATTCTAGCTACTTTACATATATCTGGAACTATACCTTCTTCAAGGTATAAATTTATTAGTTTTACAATAATTGGTGTTAAGTATGAGCTACAGTTTTTTATAAGGGTGTTTGATATATTATCCTCAGTTTTGTTATTTTTATTATTCATCTTTTTTATTATATTGGTGATTTCATTTATTTTTGTTGGCAACATCACCATTGAGTGGAGATTAGTTGGTACTTGGTCTAAATTGTTAGGAATGAGATTGTCTTTATGCAATTTTATGGCCACATTGATGAAATAGTCATTTAACACATTACTGACTTCAGTAGGATCTGTTATCATTTCTACTTCTACTAAAATCTCTAGATTATTTTCCTTCATACACGTGTCCTTCCTAAGTATTTAATTAGTAATTTTGCAAATTTTTTTCCTGTCATGAGTGTCTTTTAATAGCTTTTCCACAGTATAATTTTTTTCGTATTCCTTTTTAACTGTGTTATGTCTTTACTAAGCCAATTGTATTCTTCAATTATTTTACCTGACACACTTTTCTTTTTTGTTTTAGCATAGAGAATAATTTTTTTTAATTATGTCAATAATTTCAGTATCAATCCAGGGTTTTTTTGGTTGTTGCTTTTTTAATATTTTATTCATGAATTGTGATTTTATAATTCCCCTGTTAATATAGTCAACAAATGTATTTAATGCATTATTAACGTCACTAGAGGGTACTAAGAACGGACTCTCCTCTAAATATCTAAGCAGTTTATTATAATTTATGAACTTATATGTAGATGTGTTAGTTTCAGGTATGTTAGACTCTTTAACTGGTATTCTGCCAATATGCAACATTAATGAGTTGTAATCACTAATGTCACTTTCCACACTGTAAATACTATAACTGTAGTTACTTAGCTCATCAAAAATTATGTGGTCTGTAATGTATCTATATTAGTGTCACCGCATATAATTGTTGTCTTATTTAGTACTTTACTCAAGCTTTTTTCTAGGTCATCTAAGAAGAACTTATACTATCTGAGAATTTTGGATTATACATTGCCATTACATTAAAGCTCAGCAGTTCATTTTTAATTATAACCTGTATGATACTATGTTGTTTGTTAATTACATTAATTACAGTGGTATTCCAAGTATTGCTAACATATATTGATACCCCACCTCCTTCTTGTTCCCTTATTACATGATGAGCCGTATAAAGTGGTATATTAAAATATTTTTCCTCGTTCTTTTTCAGCCAACTTTCTGCTACTATAATGACATCGACTTTACTGCACATATCTGTAAGATTCTTTACCTACTCTTTTTTGTTTCTTAGGCTTAGAGCATTCAAGTACAGTATTTTACATTTGGGAATGCTATGTTCACTACTAGCTAATACATAATCTTCAACTGAATCATTTTCATATTCTATTACGTTAGTAAAAAATTCATTATTAAGGTCACTTAAACTTACATATTCAGACATTTAGAACTGTACAATATTATACAATCAAATAATTAACTATAATAACTCACTTGACTATTTTTGGAGTTACCTTTTCAGATCTTCAACTTGATTGTGGTCTCTTATCACATAATATTATTGTCACCTTCCTTTTCAGAGACGTATACCCTTGAATTTCGCACCCATGTGGTATGCACTAAACCTTTTTCTTTAGGTCTCTCATCTTCTTTGCTATGCTGTCATTTGAGGGAGTTAGGTGGTCACTAATGTAAATCATGTGTGCTACTCCAGAGTAGCCTAACTCTTGTGAAGTTAATTTCTTTTTCCCAGCTTTGGCCTTCATCAATTCTTCTTTTTTGCATCGATTAACGAATTTCACTACAATCAGTTTCGGTCCTGGGTTATTGGAGGACAAGCGGTGCGCCACATCAATGTCTGCATACCTAATATCTACTTCAAGTTTTTTCCCCAACTCATGGACACTGTCATAGACATCAGTGGAATTTTCCGGTATGCCGTTAATCACAACATTGTTCCTCCTTTCATACTGTTTGATGTTTTCCACATCTTCCTTTACCACATTTACCATTTCTGGTACATTTGGATTTTTAACAGATGCTCTTATCTTTTCAAGTTGTTTTGTTAGCTCATCATATTTTTGCCCCATAAATAGGGCTGACTGCTGCACTTCTTTGTGTTCTTCAAGAAGTGTTTTCACTGCTGAGTTGATCTTCTCTTGTAGATCGTCAATCATGCCTTGGATGCTTGATAGGTTAGGTTGAGAGAGACAGTCTTTCCGACCACATCTCCATATCTTGCTGTCATCTTCACAAAATTTCTTATAATCACTTTAACACAATCAACATGAAACCATCTACTGCACTATCACAAGAAAGGCCCTTTTGTGAGTTTTTAACCTTCATTCCACAGGGCGCACATATATTAGCCATTTTACACTCAGCAGAAAAATATTATGAAGGTCACAGAATTCGTAATTTGTTTAGTAATTAGAACTCGACCTTTATTACACCTATTTTCAATTATTTTCTTACTTTATGTTGATGCCTTATGAACATGAACTGCTATTACCGCCATTCAATACCAGTTACCACATCTTCTTTATGTTGTCAAAGCTTAACTTTCATGGACGAAGGTATTAAAAGAAAAGTTTGTAATTTGAATTTCAACAGCGACATAGTAGCAGCTATTGGGTATTAAGAGCTGCGACGTTTTTGTCGCGATTCCCATGGTAGCACTCATTTAGTGCTTCGTGTTTAGGAATAACGAATTAATGCGGACTGACGCGTTAGGACCCCATCTAATAAGTTTTAACAAAGAGTAGCAATCTGTAAGCAACTCAGCGTAACTGTTAACAATTTTTAAAATTATAGTTACGTTTAACGTTCTGTTTCAAAATGTTTTAATATACCATTATATTATTTTTTTTTAATTTTACATTTTGGCATTGGTTAAATTACTATTTTAGATTATCATCAGCGATAAATTTTTTGTACTGAATTCAAATTGATTTTCGCTTGCGCTTGTTAGCTGTGCGAATAACAACTAGAATATAGCGCCTGCTATCTAGGTTTAGATACGTAACTAATATAGTGTTGTAGTGTTAGTGCTTATTCTGTCTCTGAAATCATACTGCCTATTATAAAAATATTTTGACTTATTTAGGTAATTTAACAACCTGGTTTTGACAACTTTGTCAAGAAATTTTGAAAACACTGGAAGTATAACTAAACATTTACAATAACACAGCGCTAAGGAATTCTGACATATCACTCATACAGAAAGACCGCAATGAAATAAAAAGACAAAATTTAAAGCATGAAAGTTTAAAAAAAAAAAAATGCTCGCTTGACAGTGGCTTGTATTCACCAAACCCCATGATAGAACATGGCCTATAAAATTTGGCTCGTTTTCCTTGAAACATCGACATGTAAAAAAAAAAAAATTAAATTGTTCATAGACTTTGTAAATTATTGATCGTTACAATTTCAATAATTTTCGTAAAGTAAATTTCTTTCACAGATCTTTGTGAACAAATATTAGATCTATACATTCTTTTTAAGTAACGAACACCTCTCAAGTAACAAAACTATATGCCTACATATTTTGATGTATGCAAATATTTCCAGTCACAAAATAAATAAACAAAAATTTTACAATAACGTAATAAATGCTCTTGTTTAGTTACTACTTAAAATTAATTTATTTTGTACCTTAATAAATAATTATGCAGCATAACTAAGTAAGAGTGAGCTTGTGACATCGAAATATACAGAAAGTAATGTGAACAATAATACACAAATTTAACGGTTTATTACTGTAGGTAAAGAAAAAAATTCTAAAATTAAAAGAACCACAAGAACATGCGCAAGCCTTATCCTGGACAGTCTTAAATAAAATTAAAAAAAAATAAAAAATAAAAAAATATGAGGAAGGTTGAAATTCGTTAGGAAAAATCAGTGAATTTACTTGAAATTCAGGGAAAATTGTGAAAATTCTCTAGTCACAATAATTTGAGGGGTTAAATGTTATTCTTTGATCTGCAAGCACTCAAAAGTATATTTCTTTTTCAATGACGTTGCTTAGTGCGTGGTACAAACACTGTGAACTAATGCGAGGGCTCTATTTACATCGTACTATAATGATATTATGTTTTCAAATAAAATATTATTTTATTTTAGTAATTACGTAGAAATCTGCAAGATGTGTTTAATGGCAGGAACTTCACTGTGTAAATATGAATGCATGTACTTATCTGTCATGTTCTTCTACGGCCGTGGCTATGAGTAATATACGCGACCGAATTCGCGGGCGCACTGCTAGTATATTTATAAAAGAGAACACTGACTGACTGACTGGCTGGCTGACTGACTGACTGACTCACATATCAAACTGCAGCCCAAACTGCTGGACCTAGAAATGTGAAATTTTTTGTGTGGTTTCCTTTATGTCGTTGGCGAGCACTAAGAAGGAATTTTTCGAAATTCGTCCCCTAAAGGGGTGAAAAAAAGTGAAATGTGTTTTATAAGTTTCGTCTACATAGCTCGAACCCGACGGCCTATCGTCGTGACTTTTAATTCAATGAATCAATCATAAAAATGCACATTAGATAATTTAAGGGTGTTTCGAAATTCAACTTTTAAGGGGCTGAAAAGAGCTGAATTCTGAATTCTGTGCTCGTTTAGTTGTCGATATCTATGGAACCCTTCGGGATGTATAGAGTTGCTTTTTACTTTCAAATGATGCTTATGTGAATACCCAAAAAGCTGTTTGTCGATTTTTCGAAATTCTACTCCCAAGGAGAAAAAAGGGTAGAAACGTGTATTTTTTTAAATCGTCTGTACAGCTCTAACCTAATGGGCTATACACAGGGGCGTCATTTACGAGGGGTCAAATGTACCCCCCCCCCCTGGATTTAGAAATTTAGAATTTTAAGTGTATAAAATATATTTTGTATTTTATTATTTAAATAATACTAACTTAAGCACATAAAACTGAAGTTTTATTATTAAAGTTTCTAATTTATACATGCTTAACTAATAAAAAAGATGCAACAAGGTCACTGTTGCCAAAAAAAGAATCTTGCCCCCCTCCCCCAAGAAAATATGAAATGACGCCCCTGGCTATAGATGTGATTTTTACTTCAATTAGACACACATACAAAATTATAACATAGGACTTTGGTATTCTGTCTATATGCAACATTAATAAGTTGTAATCACTAATGTCACTTTTCACATTATAAATACTATAACTGTAGTTACTTAGCTCATTTAAAATTCTGGATAAATATTTGCTCGTAAATTTGGCAAACACCATCATCTAGGATTGTCGTTGAGTATTTTATCCATATTGGCTTCGAAAAAAGCGTATAAATCAATTGTTGTTTTCAGCGTTTATTTATCTACCACGCATTCAGCAGTTTTTAAACCTAAATATACAATATACTGTGGGGAGAAACATTAGTATTATTTTAAAATGAAATTTACAGTTTTATGCAATTAGCTTAAAAAAATATCTTAAAATTATTTATGTAGGCAGCATTTTTGTCCATATGTCTTTACTTTAATTTATTTGGTTACAATTTTGCGAGTATTCCAGTGACGGGAACTTACAACAGAACGAGAAAAAAATGGTCGTGCATTCCAACACTCCGAATATTCTACATGCATTAAAATCACGGGCTACGTAATACTCTAACTAATTTGTAAACAATTAAATTTGCATGCACATTTTTTAAATTTGTGTTATAGTGTTCATAATTTACTTTATATTTGGAAATTTCTTGAATTTACTTGTTAATATCTCTAAGTACATATTATTAGATTAAGAAAGCAATTAAATTTTATTTTATCATTACCGCAAACTTAAGTTAAACTGGTGTGCCTAAAGACGTACGAGAAAGAAATAAAACGTTAAAATAAAACACTGATACTGTACGTATTTCAAAATAATCCATACTGACCAAAAATATATTAAATAAATTTAAAAATTATTTGCAATGATATTTAAAAGTGACTAACTAACCTAAATCTCCGTTCGACTATTAAGAGAAGTAGAAAACGTGAAATGTTTTTATGATTATTCCTCCTAGTCTTCAAGATATATAATTTAGTTGGTTTGTGCTTCAAAATACCCGAAAAGTAGTTAAAGGAATTTTCGAAATTCGACTCCCGTGAGACGAAAAGGGATAAACGTGGTTTATATGAATAGTTTTCGTAGCTGCAACTGAATAGGCTACATTTCTGACTTTTACGTCACTTGAATTTAACAAATGTCTAAGATGGGATTTCAAGACGTTTAGAAGTTCTCTACTTTAGGGGGTGGAAAGACGTGAAAAAAAAAAATGTTTTCTATTATTCCTCCGTGTCTATTGAACCATTTGAGATATCGAAGTGATTTTGGCTTCAGGATTATGTTGCTTACGAAAATACCCAATGTACTACTTCATTAGTTTTCCAATATCGACCATAAAAGGTAAGGAAAAAACCGTAAGACGTGGTTACGATTCATAAACGATATAAGTATATCGTCATCGACATCATTAAACTTTTATATATCGATGTCATTTTTACTTAAGTACGATGCTTTTTGAATGCCTGGAAAGTAATATCACGATTTTTTGAAACTCGACACGTACGGAAATGAAAAATATTGTAAGAGGTGAAAAGTGTTTTCAATGAATCTTTCATATATCTTGGACCCAACAGGCTATCGTTGTGTTGTTCAAGTGTATGAGACACCCATAAAATGTTCTGACATGTTATTCAACGGTTTTTCTAAATTCAGTCTCTAAGGGGTTGTAAAGATGTGGAAAATATTTTAGAAATATCCTTTACGTACGACAGCGAGGTCATTAGAGACGGGACACAACTTGGTACAATGACAGAAGCTGGAAGAGGAGTCGGCCATCTCTATTTATGCAGAAGATAGTCACAATATAAGTTATAACCTAAGCCCTTCCTCATGTACCTCCATTGTGGGTGTAAATTTCCACCATAGCGAGAAGGATCTATTTTGATTTTTAAAGTAGAGTACAGAGGGACGTTTAAATTCACTAAAATTAATAGAAAATACAAAGTAATTTCTTATATAGTTTTAAACAGCTTTGCAGTAACACAAATTTAGGGGGTACAAATGATGTTATACCCCACCCCCGAAATTTGCGGGTACAATGATCCCCCCCCCTCCCCTCCCGGTCAAGCGCCACTGATAATCGCACTAGATGTTATTGAGCCATCATATCATGTATACTACTTAATACCATCCAAATACTCCCTCATATTCAAGGCATGTTTTGCTATAACTATAACTAAGGTTAATTCTACTACAGGTTCGAAAGAAAATACGTTTTCTTATGGGAGAGCTTGGCACAGGGAAAATTTCTGCCACTAGTTTCGCTTCGATCGCTAAGTGACCAGATAAATACGAAACCGTAGTAAAATTAAACTTAAATGAACTTGGAAATTATATTTGTCATTTAATTTAATTTTAAAGTAAAAAAGAAACCAATTTCGAGTTTTAAATTATCAACTTAATATAACTTAAAATACAGGAAAGCTCTGTGATTGGTCAGTTTGGTGCATTAGCAATACCAGCGCTCAAGTGGCCGAAATTTTCCCTGTGCCAAACTTATAACATTGATCTTTCTAACCTGTAGTAGAATTAACCGTACTATAACTAAGGCCCGGGACAGTTGGTAAGATTGGGAGGGATAGATAGCGACAGTTTTTCACGTGGAAGATATAGCTACATAGCTACATAGCCAACTACAGAGTAAGCTCAACCACTAGCTTAGTTATCAGAAAACTAGATGGCCGAGCTACTAATCTCGAGTACAAGGAGGTCCTTCAATTGAAGTAAATACTCGCTGTTAAGAGGAATACACGCGGCAGTGCCAATTACGTAATATATATATATATATATATTGTTCGTCTTCTTTACGGTTCTACATCAACTGCGTGAATTTACTACAAAAAAAATTGGGCGGGGGACAGGACAGAAAAAAAATAGTGAATAAATACATTTTTGTGAATTGTTTGGTTTTTCTAAGGGGGGCAAAACTGTGTAGATAGGCAGAAATAATGAAAAAAAAATTGGTTTCTACCAAAACAAATTAACTTGCAGTACTGAACTGAAGTTAGCTCTATCCCTGGCTCTATCCGGCCGCAGAACGGCGGCGCGCTACGGACAAGAAGGGCATATGTCATTCCTATGATATATCACCTTTCGAATTAATTATATTCATGTAGTACAGATGTACAGGCAACACGTAACATATAACAGTTTTTTTTAATTAATTTTTTTCTTTGCGCAACATGTGGTACAAATACGGAAATGACTTATGCCCTTCTTGTCCGTAGCGCGCCGCCGTACTGCGGCCGGATAGAGCCAGGGATAGAGCTAACTTCAGTCCAGTCTTGCAGTTCGGTGGAGGTGGGAGGCAAAACTGGGTACGGCGGCAGAACAGGATAAAAAATAAATATGTGGAACAGTTTTCCGTTTCAGAATGTTTCTAAAAGTGAACCGAACCAACATTTCAAAGTTTTTTTTTTTATTTTTTATTTTTTTAATTTTTTATTTTAAGAAATACGATAACATTAAATTGAAAACCCCGCAAACGAAAGTTGCGGAAGTTCCTTTTGCTTTGTGTTTCACGTATAAACATTAATTTCTGTACAATGATGTTTATTGTATGTATGTATGTATGTATGTATGTATGTATGTATGTATGTATGTATGTATGTATGTATGTATGTATGTATGTATGTCTGTATGTATGTATGTATGTATGTATGTATGTATGTATGTATGTATGTATGTATGTATGTATGTATGTATGTATGTATGTATGTATGTATGTATGTATGTATGTATGTATGTATGTATGTATGTATGTATGTATGTATGTATGTATGTATGTATGTATGTATGTATGTATGTATGTATGTATGTATGTATGTATGTATG
>PNEQ01020915.1:0-31157 GCA_003012365.1 Medauroidea extradentata
AACAGACGACGTTTAAAGACAAGGATAGAGCTAGTGGTGGCAAAAACATGTAAACATAGCATTGAGCTGAATGAAAATGTTTTAGTTTTTTGTTAACTACACATTATGGTGAAAGTTTGTGCAGCTCTTGGCCTTACAAACAGATTCGATCGTTGCGGAGGATTATCTTTGTACAGGTAAGAAACTTTTATTTAAATTCTTCAAGTTTATAAAGTACATACACACAGTGAGAGCTGATTCGGTTTTTTTTTTATATTTCTGAAGCAATTGTAAACTGTTGTGTACGATTCAAATAGAGAATTTGCGCGAATTTTTTTAAAAAATTACATAAATACATTGCTTTCTGCTATTGTTTTGCCACCCAAAATATGGCGACTTATGAAAAATAACGTCCTGCGCATGCGCAGTTCGAAAATGTTCGAAAATGATCGGCTTCACAAGATTACCATTGAAATGTACGGCAGATGCAACTCCATAGACTAATACCTCCATGGTAACAAGCCATATTTGTTACTGGTTTTCTTGAAATGTAATTCCTATTACAGAAGCTAGCATGTCTATGGGTGCGAATGATGTGTATCAGCAGCACTGGAATGGACAAAGTTGGCACTACCTTGATTGTCGACTGGTGACACTCCCTGGGGTGGCTGTAATAAGTTAGTGTATTGTGCCCTCAGATCACCTGACACATATGTAGAGCTGAATCCTGAAGAAGAAGGACGAGAGTTTATGGCAGAAGAGATGGATTCAGGATGCATATTTAGATTTCTTTGCCTAATAAACAAACCTTGTATGTCGTACATAAGTAATCCACATTCATCAGCTGAAACTTTTTTAAATTTATTACCTATCATCTGACCGAATAAGTCACATTAATCTAATTCACTTGCAGCGCGTTTGTTTGAAACATTATTTAAAATGTCGAAAGCTTGTGACATTTGGTTCTCGGCTTGCTGGAGCTCAAGAGGATTTCTTCGTCGCCGGATCGTCTGCTGCGACTGTGTCTCTCGTACAGCAGATGTTGGACGTGGTGTTGGTAGGCGGGGTGGCACAGATGGTTGATTTTGTGTTGAAGGTGCAGATGCAGGAGATAACGTAACTGAATATTGTGTTTACTGCGTTGATAGCTATTTGGGCGCATCAACAGTGTCTTCAGCCAACAAATCTTCTGACATATTTCCAACACCGTCCACCTAAAAAGTTACACAGATTATCAGACAAGTTTTATTATGATAACATTAATATAACATAATAATATATATTATTATTTATGTTTCTTTTCAGATGCCATCAAGCGCAGAGGAATGGCTGAAAATTGAAGAGGGTTTGAGAGGGAATTTTCCACATGTGGTAGGTGCCGTTGACGGGAAACATATCGTCATCTTAAGCCCTGCTTCTAGTGGATCCCAATACAACAATTATAAGAAATCCTTTAGCATTGCTCTCTTGGCACTGGTTAACAGCAAGTATCAATTCAGGTTTGCTGACATTGGTAGTCAAGGGAGAATCAGTGATGGCGGTATTTTGCAAAACAGTGTTTTGTGGAAAAAGATGTGTGATGGTGATCTGGAATTCCCCACACCATGCTCTTTACCTGGGTCTGAGGTTATTGTACCCTACATATTCCTAGGTGACGGTGCTTTTGCTCTAAGTACACATGTAATGAAACCCTTTCCAGGTGAACATGAATATGGATCTGTTAAAAAAAAATTTTAACGACAGAATATCAAGATCACGAGTAATAGTGGAGAACTGTTTTGGGACATTATCGGCTAGATTCAGAATTTTTAGACAGCCAAACTACAGCCTGAAAAGGTGACAATGGCTTGCATTTTACTCCACAACTTTCTGATGAATAGCAGAGCATCAAGGTCAGTGTACAGCCCCCCTGGTACTATGGACACGTACGATGACAATGTTAATTTGATTCAACAGAGAACTTGGCGACAAGAAGTGAATCAAATGTGTGCAGTCAGGCCTGTGGCTAGAGTATCCTGCAGGTCAACAAATGACGCTTCAAAAATTAGAGAAGACTTCGCAACATATTTTCATAACTACTTGTAATTTACGGTTCAATTGTTAAATGATTGTTTGAGATGTAATATTTGCATTGTTGTGTTTGAGGTGTAACATTTTATTTTATAGTATTACAAATGTATTAATAACAAATGCATTGTTACACATGTTACTGATTTGTGGCATTTACACTGATATTTTATAATTGTCAACAATACAATCTGTACTTAATTTGGGAAGAAAGACGTGCTTTTAATATTGACCTGTAGTACTTTTAGCAAATATGTAAATAAAGGCATAAGGATAAAGGTGTTCTTTTTATCCTGGAACTAGGTATACCTACTGATAGAATTGTAACTTCTAATAGTAAAATTTAATAACATGTTATATCAATGTTTCAACAATGTTCGATTGATTTGTGTCAAACGTTTAGCTGTTTAACATACCTAACAGGCAGGCCGTTTTGGACGTTTTGCAGTCGCTCTTTAAAATTAAAAGAAACCAAGCTTTACTATAAACAATTCAGTATTTGGTATTGTTCCGTTTACAGTTGGTTATGCTGTTGAATAAAAATTTTAAAAATATTTTTAGTAAAATCTTTTCAATAATGTACCTAATTTAAATTTAAAATTTATTAAAAATATTAAACAATTATTTACTATAAAAATTATTTTTTTTGTGTTATAAATAATCTAGTATACTACATATTAAGAAAAAAAGAAAATCACATTAATTCTCAATCATGTTAGGCTTGTTTATGTTTTATAACTGACAATATATTAATGGATGCCCATTACAACATTTAAAGTTTTATTTTTAATTTACTTACCGGAGCATCTGTATTCACAGTTGTAGTTATTTCATATACATACTGATGCCAAGAATTCTTCCATGTACTCGTACGCAAACCAAAGAGGCTTATACGTATCATCAGCACCAGCTCCTGACCTAATGGACGCCTTATCCTTACGAAGATGACCCCTGTAAGTAGCCATTAAGGAATCTTTCATCTTCTTTAATTTGGGTACTGGGCGGTTAAGATTTACGTCCAAACGGCCCCAAGGATCCGCCACTTTGCGATTGTCCTTGTGTTGTCGGTGTGTTGGGTCCCACAACACCGGCTCACCGTGATAAGCTTCTAAGAACTCAAGAACAGTCTCATTAGACCAATCCAAGTTTGTATCACTACACAAAATAGCATCACAAAACGACTGCATACTATCCACATATAACCATGTGAACAAGCGAGAGTGAACTGAGTCGCCTCGCGCTCGGCTCTCGGACAGGCTCGGGTCCTTTGCCTCGGGCCAAAAACCGACTCCAAGGCCCTACTGCACAATAAATTACAAACTAATATTACCAGTGAATTGACAAGGTACAAGTTGTAACTTGTAGAATTCTGTTGCACAACACTGTAAAAGAAATTTACAAGTTACAAGTAAAGCAAGTAATATTGTTAGTAATATAACTAGTTACAAGTTATAGTTTTAAAAAAGATCTTGCACAAATTATTGCAGCAATATTACAAGTTAATAGTAAATATACCAATAGTATTAGAGTAAGTTAATAGTAAATATACCAATAGTATTAGAGTGTTACACTGGATTACATTGAACAATAAACATAATTTTACAAGCTACCAGGATCTTCTTGTAAAATATTTACTTGTGTTTAACGACTGGTATTTGTAATTACAAGTGATGAAGAAAGTTGTTTGTATGTTAGAATAATAGCTTAATACAGTTAAAAGTTAACAGTTTAATTAATCATGTTGAATAATGAATTATATTCAAATAGTGATGAAGAAGCAGAATTAGTGGGCAAGCGATGCAAAAGGTACTGTAAGAGAATACATTTTGAGATTGAATATGACAGTCAATTCTATCAATGTTTTCGAATGTCACCTTCGAAGGCTGAATACGTTTTACAAGCAATTTGAAATGCAATTTTACACCCCACAAATAAGAGTGGCGCATTAACGCCAAGGCAGCAATTGTTGGTGACATTGCATTGGCTTGGTTCTGGAAGCCAATTCCATGTCATCGCACAAGCTCATGGGATCCATGAATCTACTGTTTGCAGATGTGTGAAAAGAGTTGTGAGTGCTGTAAATATTCATCTTCTTCGACATGTTGTTTTGTTCCCTATAAATCTAGCTGAAGAAACGAACAGTTTTTATTGTATTGCTAGTTTTCCCTATGTTATTGGAGTTGTCGATGGATCTCTTATACCCATTGATGGACCTTCCCAAAACGAATATGCATATGTTGACAGAAAAGGAAAGCATTCTTTGAACTGCATGTTCGTTTGTGGAGCATCTCTGCATTTTTATTACGTCAACACAAATTGGCCAGGCCAAGAAGTGTTCATGATGCTCGAGTGCTGCGAACAAGCAATCTCTACCGTAGCATGGAACAAGGCAATGTTTTCCCTAATGCTGTTCTACTAGGTGACTCAGCGTATAGCTTAAAAACCTGGCTTATGACACCACTGAATGAAGACCCTCACAATGTTGACGAACGGCGATATAACAGGAGACTAAATTCAACTCGACAGGTCATTGAATGCTCATTGGGTATTATCAAAGAAAAATTTACTTGCTTAAATCATTTACGTGTAGGTTCAGTGTTCGCTGCCAACATTGTAAAATGCTGTGCAGCCCTATGCAACATAGCAAGGCGAAATGAAGTAATCGATGACCTGAATGTGGTCATGGGCCCACTTCACATTGATAACATTCAAGATGATGCAGTCTAAGAAAATGATTAAGGGCCACCTCATGCTGTTGCCGTAAGAAGACAACAAGAAACAATTGAACAAATTATGTAAATGACATAATTTTTGTTTAAGAAAGCCTTAGGCAAAAATGGTAACTTCAAAACAGTGCAAATTATTATGCAGGAAAATGACATTCAAGTTAAAATACTAATTGCAGAAAAATTATTAAAGTAACAGGATTTAATAGTGTAAGATTGTATTTTGCGTGTAAAATTTATGTGTGAATGCTTCGAGAAATAAAAATCAACTACGATGTAATTTCTGCTACCTGCGAAAAAATCACAGCATAACTATAGAACAACACAACACATTTTTCAAATATTGGTTGTAACCATGAAAAAAACATTTGTTCATACTCGTTATTACTTTATTCTGTAATCACAATAAAATAACTTCAATAATATACATATAATATCAGTTAAAAGTGTGGTGAAAAATTTGCATACTATATTTATGTAAACAGTTTGATAACAATTCTCTACAATTACACAAATTAATCAATAGTAATAACCTCTGGTTCTGCTTACAAAATCTTACTGAAAAATAAAAAGGTACAAGTTTGCTTATCAATTATTCACTCCAAAAAGTTAACATTCATTCTTGTGGATTAGGTGCATGGTTAACACTGCACTCAGTCGTGTTAATCTCTTCACTGGTAATAATGTACTCGAACAGAGTAGAACCAAATACAAAGTCTTGAGTATGCTCGGAAGAAGGAAGGGACAGTTCTCTCTCTAGTTTAAGAATCTTTAGTGTTTTAAAATAGCTTTCTTTCTTTAAATTTCCTATCACTAGTTTCAACTTTGTTTTTCGTAATTCTTGTAGTGAATCTTCTGATTGCTGTTTATCTTGTAGCCATTTACCTGAAAAACAAATGTAAATAAGTATCTATAACAAATTGACAATACACTAATTTTAAGATTACCTTTCAAAACCAATCAAGATAGATATTAACAATTCACAAAGATGATTATACAAGTTAGGATTTAAATAATTTTATGTTTGTGAATTTATCTATCTACATATCTTGTACTATAACCGAAGTGTTTCTTATGAAGCCTAGTTCGTTATTTTGGTACAATTCTAATAAACCACATATGAAAGAAAATTAAAATTATTTATTAAGGATGTCTGTTTCTCAATGTAACAGACTTTAACAACGTACAACAATGTACCAACATTTGCTTACATGTGCTAGGCCTACTTGATATAAAAAAAAATTACATTTCCAACATTAGTGTGTATATTGTTATTATTGCACACTAAGTAAAAAGTTGTCGCCGAAACTTGCCAAGTAATCTGGGATTGTTTGCATTGCACGGAAATGCCCGAACCAACAGTGGAGCGGTGGATCGAGTACGCTGACAATTTCTACAGGAAGACAAATTTTCCCAACTGTGCAGGTGCGGTTGATGGAAAGCACGTGCGGTGTATTAAACCTTGCAGATCGGGGTCGAAGTACTTTAATTATAAAAAAAAATACTTTTCACTCGTGCTGATAGCAGTTGCAGATGCTGATTTATGCTTTGTTGCTATAGACGAAGGTGCATATGGACAAGAAGGGGATGCAACCGTTTTTAGAGATAGTCTTCTTGGAAAAAAATTGTTTTCAGGTACATTGAATTTACCACCCCCAAAATGTTTGCCAAACACGTCTTTTCAACCACAGACTTTTGTCATGGTAGGTGACGAAGCATTCAGATATCATACAAATCTTCTTCGCCCCTACCCACAGCGTAATCTCGACGCACGTAAAAGAGTTTTTAATTACAGGTTATATCGCTGCAGAAGGTACGTGGAATGCGCATTCGGAGTGCTCGCTAATAAATGGCGTGTTTTGCACACCCCAATACTACTGCATTCTGACAATATTGACAAAGTGGTAAAAGCGTGTTGCGTCCTTCATAATTTTGTGCGCAAACGAGACAGTGTTAATTGTGAGGACGTCGAATCACACATGTTCGTGGATGTTGGCGATTTCGGATGTAATGCTTATGAACAAGGTTCAGGCGTTAGGAACTTTTTTGCCGATTATTTTATGGGAGCAGGAGCAGTCTCTTTTCGAAAACCCTATATGTTCTAAATAACTTTTTTGAACTCCACACAATATGTCTAATGATGCAGTTTTTTTTACTTCGTAATGTTTGTTCTGCTCACTGTTTCCTGAATTATCTGCGTGTGTTAAAGTACCAAAATTTGCTCATGGCCAATGAACATAAATCAAAGACATAATTGTAACATTATGACATAATTATGCTGTAACTTATATATGGCTAATAATATTTAAAACAATACAAACAGTATGTTTTTCTTACCTTTTGTTCTTTTCTCCAATTGAGACAGTTGTTCCCAATCATCAACCAGTTCTCCTGCCACTGTAAACCAACACTTCTCTTTAACAGTTGAGTCCTTAAAACACTTGTCACTTTTGTCCCAAACTGGGGGATTGTTTTGAACCAATGCTATAAACTTGTCACAATATATATTAGACAAAAATAAATTGCAGGTAGATGTATCGCCGCAGGCCGTCGAACGTGTACTGTGGGAACAGCTCCGTCTGTTTGTTTGTGTCCTACCGCCACACATCACAGTGCGGTGGACGTTGGCATCGCAACAGTCGCCGGTGGGAAATATTCAACGGCCAGTAAAAAAGTGTTTACTCCTGTTCTCTGTCACCGCACCGCAGCAACGGACGTCAACCAACACAATGTGTACACGGGGCCTTAAACATTATTTTCGTTTCGTGCCTTCCTGTCCCGCGAGTCCCTTGACCTGTTGTTTGAAAATAATCCCTATTTGTTATAGGCCAAGGACATTCCCATTTTTCATTACATATGTAAGAGCAAGTAACAATAATAATATCTAAATTAGCATTGAGCATTACATTATACAGTGAAAAGTATGTCGAGACAATACACAGTTTAAAAAGTAGCTAATGCATGAAAAATCTAAAATACAGTTACAAAAACACACCTAACTTACCAAATAAGAGAGAAAATCACCGCTTCTGTTCTCATCAATGACACTGCACTAGACGACAAGATTTCGTTTACATGTGAAAATAAGCACAGTAATGTATCTTCTTAAAAAAATCACACGTTTATAAATACTTTAAAATATCTTTCACTACTAGGTACTAATGCTTTGAAACAAATTTCGTGTCTATTTCATGTAGCTGTGAAGAAATACGAGTTGAGAAGTTTTGGAAGCTGACAACCTATTTATTTTTTCGGTGAGTGTACTGCTTTTGAAAATATCCTTTCGCATGGCCTTGATGTTGGTATAATACAAAGCCGTCTCTGAACGAGGGAATACAGGCGAGTGTATACAAACCTATTCTCTTGCCACAAGGGCAAAGGATTTTCTAGTCTGTTTATTAGTGGTCCTTTGATGTATATGTCTGCTTAAAAAATTCTAGCTGCAGTCGGGTTTGTTTGTGTAAGTTTCTGCACTGTCATATCTAAATCTTTCCACAGTGAAGATTTGGATGAAGAAACAGTTGTGGCACTAGCAGCAGTCAATGCAGCGTCGACATCGCGTCCAGTATGCCCGCTTATTGCACACACTTTCTTTTATAACTGTTTGTATGCTGCTTCGTACTTGCTGTTTTGTATGAAGCCATATTTTTTAAGTCTGGGAACCAAGATAGTTGCTTGACAGTACAACTCGCTCGATTCACAGTCCTTAAGGCGTTTATTCAGCTCTTCTGTTAATTTTGTGAACATGTTATTTATTTTCTTTCGGAGTCGGCTGCCTTAGTAAAGAGCATTGTTCTACATCGTTGCACACTCACTTATAAAACCATATTATTTTGGACGTCGAAACTGACTTCTGAGCTAACTTCTTCAGTTACTTCGTGAAAATTTTGAAAAACTTCAGCTGCTTTTTGCAAAATATCCCATTCAGTCGATGTAACAACATTCAGCTCTGGCTGAACAATAGCTAATGTAGAGATAACAGCATATTTTATTTCCAAAATACATGAAATCGTGTATGTCGAATTCCACAGTGTTACCAAACTTTGAATCAGTTTCAGTGGTGGCAATCCCAAATGTTCTTGTGTCGACTTCAACTTTGACAGAGAACTGGAACACCTTTTTAAAATATTCAACAATACTCTTTTTTTGCAACATCTTCACACATTTCTTTTAAAGAAGATTGCCCAATAAGGTTCACTGTGTGGGCGAAACATGACAGATGCCTCCGGTTTGTTAACCTAATCGCAGCCACAATGTTCGCTGCACTGTGTTTAACAATAACAACAATCTTAGCATCGATTTCCCACTCATTTACCTTGTTTCTCAAGATGTATTTCTCTCATTTAATGAAACACAATCCAGAAAATGAGAACACAGTTTTGTTTAATTGTCAATGAAGTGGGCAGGGACAGCTACATAGCTTTAATTATTTATTGATGTCCACCTGTCTGTTGTCAGACATACAGCATTGGCATTTTTTATGCTTTCCTTCATGTGTTCCCTCACTGAAAAATACATTTTAGGAATTACACTTGTGGAAACAGTTTTTCGAGTTGGCAACCTATAGCCAATAGAAAGCATGTGTACACATTTTTTAACTCCTCATTGCCCACTTTGAGGATTCGTTTGTGCATTTCGTTGGGGATTTTCGGAATCATATAAAATGGTTCAATTGCCTCTTCCTCTACCACACTAAAAGGTTAGTATCCTTTTATCATCATTTTCGCTAGTTGCTAATCTAATTCTACAGATTTTTTTAAGGAGACAGGCCTGGTAATGGTAATATACTCACCAATATTGGTTTGACCTTTATGTGCGAGTGATTTTTCGGCACAAATAGCTGTTGCATGTTGTGAAGTGGATGCAGATGCAGCAGCTTGATTTTCGAATGGTGCGGAATGGTCGTCACAGTTTTGCAAATCTGTACACAGGTCTTGAACAGCAGCAATCTCACTTATAACATAGGTTACTGTAGCATGTTTATTTTTCAAATGCCTACGTAAATTTGTCATGCTTCCCGACACGAAGCTTATTATTTACGAACAATGCTCAGTGTACAGGGGGGCAGACAACAAATACAACACTGTTTATAGCTATAGCAAATGGGGTAGTTCTAAAAATGCTACCCTGAGGCACCCCATTTTCCTGAACGAACTCCTGCAAATATGCTACTCCATTTCGAACACAGAAAGTTCTGCGATACATAACATTATTAATAAATGTAGGGAGACGTCCACGCAAACCCCATGCATATAATTGTTTTAGGACACTATGGCGCCATGTGGTGTCATAGGCTTTCTCTAAATTAAAAAAGACTACAAGGTGTTGCTGCTGTATAAAGTAATTTTTAATAGCTATCTCTAAGCCGACAAGATGGTCTACCGCTGAACGGTGTCGGCGAAACACATATTGGAGAGTTGATAGAAGACCCCAAGACTCAAGACAATACATTAGCCAAGCATTTATCATTATCTCCATTGTTTTGCAGAAATATTTAGTCAGCGAAATAGGTCGATAACTGGACACGTCCCCCTTATCCTTTACAGGCTTAAACAAGTATCAAGGTTGACACCCCAGTTGGAAGGGAAGCATCCACATTCCCAGATAAAATTATACAGACTAAGTAATATTTTTCTTCCCTTCATGTGTCAGGTTTTGAAGCATTGCATAATAGATACCATCTCGGCCAGAAGAAGTGTGTTTCGAGCGGGAGAGGCATATCTTGATTTCACTAAAAGAGAATGGCTGATTATAGTCTTCTCCCTGCGAAATACCAATGTCAACACCCAGCCCCTCACAGCAAGCCTTTAGGGCCTGAAATGATGGTGGGTATCGGTCGCTGCTCGAATACTGACAAAATGTCCGTCCCAGTGGGTTGTTAATTTCTTCGGCATCAGTAATGACATTATTATGTCGAAGGAAGGGAATATTTACACTAAAAAGTTGGCCGATTATCTTATTCACATTATCCCAAACATATTTACTGGTTGTGTGAACAGTAATAGATGACATGTGTCCTCCAATACTTCTGTTTGCTGTCCCGTATTACTCGACTAGACCGTGCCCTGGTGATGCGAAACAGCTCTAAGTTCGCCTAAATAGGATGCAACGTAAACCATCAGGTACGGATTGCATCCTTACACTCATCATTCCCACCAGGATACACGACGACACTGACGTGAAGATGACTTCGAGATGGCAATCACTGCTGCTGACACCACTGCTGCAACGAAGGACGAGACAGCTATATCTACTTCACGAGAAAGATCCTCAGTAAAGTGAAGTGACTGTCTGTAACATTCCAAGTTTGCCCTTTTAATCGCCCAACGAGTGGGAACAGGCAGGGCAGAATGAGAGAGAGAGAGTGTAAAATAACAGGAAAATTGTCACTACCACTGAGATCAGGGTAGGCAATCCAATCATAATAGGTGACCAGTGGGCCTAAGCTCGAGTTCATGCGAGTGCGGCTAGTATACGAGTCGTCTCGTACGGTCCAAGATGTATACGAGGCAAGTATCGTAAGCTCCAACCCCAGAAACTCGCATACGTTTTCAGTGTGCGAGGGGAGTGCGAAGCTAGCGTATACGTGTGACATTTCGTCATGTTGGTAAACCTGTGGCAAAACAGTAACGAACTTCAGCCAATCAGAAGCGGTGTTTGGATCAGCTGAATGTGTTTATATACTTCGTGCGCTGTATTCTGTTGTAATCAAGTATCGAAATGACGAAAATAAGTAAAGAGCAAAAGGTTTTGCTTCTTGAATTCGTAGAAGGTAAGTTTCATAATGTAGTAACTCTATGGATAGTGTTTTGCTGTTTTTTATTACATTTACAAATTAATAATTATAAAAATTAACTGTCGCTACCTATTTAACCTCTAAACGCGGCGTAAAGTATTGAAATGCAATATGCTACTTTTATTTGTTTGTGCTGTTAAATGATAAATAGTGTTAAAAAATATATTACTCCAGACGTAAGCCAGATTACGCTTCATTTTTTATATTTCTAAACTACAATACTTTCGTTTCAACATTGTTTAGTACTTGTCTTGTTTTTACCGTTTTCTGTGAAATGCTGTGGATTAAATACGTACATTTATATGTTGAAAAACTCTAGGAAACAAGAAACTTGCTCAAGGTAAACTGACTGCTGACTGGACAGCGAAGGATGCCGCCCAAATGTGGGAAGAAGTATCCTTAAAATTGAATGCTTGTCCTGGGGCAAAAAAAAAAAAAAAACATGGAAAGAGTGGCGTAAGGTTAGTGTTATTTGTCTATAATCTTTACAGATTCTCAAATATTGGTATGAACGCCAATTTACCAGTGGGTTAAGCCCAAATAACTTGTTTTGATTGTTTATAGTCATGGAAATTAAATCCTAAGTAGCTATAAATTAAATATTTAATAATCCAATATTATAGGCCAATGCAGTTCCGTAATTTGTCCACGTAGATTTATTAATAATATTCCAGTAAGCTAAGAGCAGTGAGTTTGGTCTATGTAAAGTATTACTTAACTTCTAAATTTGAAACAAAATATTTTTTACGCCGTAGAATAATGAAATAAATTATTCCGAAATCGTGCCTGAAAAATTGTTATATTTTTATTGAATAGAGGAAGTTACAAGGTTATTCATAATGTAGTGAGTTGCAACGTTTTTTTTCAAAGAAAACAATTTATTTAAATTAATGTTTAGTTCAGGCCATAAAAGGTTTTAATATTATAGTAAGATAGGCCTGTATGCTTAGTTAATATTTAAGACGAAACAAATTGACCTAATAGGCCTATGTGAATACAAATAAAAAAATAAAAATTGTATCATTACTTCTGTCAGCCTAAGTTTTTTGAATTCGATGACTAAAAAGGAATATATCATGCAAAATTCTTAAAAGAAAGTTATGACATAGGGTAAGGTGCCATGCCATATTTAGGCCTTCTTAGGGACTTGAGTGATATTCATGAAGTAAATGTTTACTAACTCAAGAGTATTTTTATTACAGACATGGCATGATATTAAAACTAATACCAAGGCCCGGGCAGCAGCAATAACACGGAAGAAGAGAAAGACAGGTGGAGGTCCCCACAATGGTGAAGAACTCGCCGATTTTAAAAAACGTGTGTGTGCTGTTATAGGCCCAACACTAGTCCATGGACTTCCAGATGCTAAGGAGACATCAGTTGTGTTTGATGGTTTGGTATGAACATTTATGTATATTGTACATTTAACACTTTTGGAGTAAATTTAGCTTATTTAAACAAAATTATTAACTAGGGCTATATGTTTGACAATACATAATCAATTTTATGACAATTTAGATATACAGAGATATTAGTAACAAAAAATTGCTAAACATAAGATACTGAGCTTGTGACCTGGTTGTTACATATATTTACTTATAACAGGCAAGAATCAGTTAATAATTGGTTTATCTCCATTTATATTTCACAGACAAAAATATTAAATATTTTTATTTTGTCCTTAAAAAGTGTTTACATATTCTGTTGTCCTATTTAGCCTTTTGGTTAAATATTTAAACTAAAATTTACGTTAAAAAATAAAATAACTTAATCATGATTTAAAGAGACTTGTCAGCTTGTTAATGTTGGGTACATTTAAATTTTTATAAAAGGTTGTGTATGTGTGCCAGAACTCTCAGTGCAACAGTGTACAAAATACTTTGAGATAAACAAAAAAATTTGTAAAAGACCACACAAAAACTGTACATTGATATTTTTTTACATAGTAATACACTTGAATAACAGTTACAGACATGTGTGGTAGTATGTTAGATTTTTTCACAGAATGTTAGTTACTTTTATATGTCATGCTGATTTTGGTAGTTTTAGCACGATTGTACAAATGTTCGTAGATACTGAAGCAAAACCACACATATAGGGCACATAATGTTACTAGAGAATCTTAATTTTATTTACAGCATAGCTTGAATCAGTATCATTTTGAAACCACACACAGCCATAGTCGTTTTTTGAGAATCTGACGAATATAAGCTATTTAAAATACAATGTTAGTAGTAGAACTTTAGGTTGCAAGCTAAAGCTGTTGATAATATAGGGATCTACATTGCTTGTTGCGCTTCAGATTCGAATAATTAAAAATATACTGCTACTTTTTAGCAAACCATCAAGTAGAAAATTGTTATTAGGCCTATTGTAAATTGTTGTGTAAAAGGATTAAAAAGAACTCTAAATTGCAAGTACTTTTTTATTCCACAATTTTCAGGTTCCTGTGTCTGAAGTGGATGTTCATAACGTCGGTGACTTGCAGTCAAGCGAAGTTGTAGTTGTAGAAAGCAATCCAAGTTTGGGAGTCTTTACAGAAGCTGATAAACCCAATGATGCACAGCTATTGCAGACTCCTCTTACAATACAATCACATTGTTCTGAAGAGCGCAGTCATCAAAGTAAGTAACTAGTTTTGAATGTAATTTGCAGGTTACTTTGCTTGTATTTGCAAATAAATGAGCACCAAATTAATGCTCGGGAATGTAAAAAATTAACAGGACTAGCATTTTTTGTATGTACATGTGTGTGTCTACCACAAAATCATACGCTGGAGACACTTAATTGAAAGTTATGGTGATGATCATCATTATCATAATGATGTTCGATAGAACTTAAATCGACATATCATGCGTTACATTGTCTGTCATAAAATGTTTCATGCTGCCAAAAATTACTTATACACAATACATCTTC
This sequence comes from Medauroidea extradentata, assembly GCA_003012365.1. Classification (NCBI taxonomy): domain Eukaryota; kingdom Metazoa; phylum Arthropoda; class Insecta; order Phasmatodea; family Phasmatidae; genus Medauroidea; species Medauroidea extradentata. The sequence continues at coordinate 14,488 of PNEQ01020915.1, forward strand.
TGTTTTCATTTATAAGAAACATAGGCTATCATATGATTAAATAACTGTACCAACTACGTTTAGTTTATTATGGTTGTAATATGAAAGTCACCAAACCACACAAATTTACCTGATTGAGGTCCTATCAGCAAAATCATTGCACTTGTGTCCTATTAAGAATCACACTTATAATTCTTTGAGGAAGAATTGTGTTCTTTTTTTACCTTATTGTATTACACAAAATAAAAAATATGTCTCTTCCATTCTGACAGGAACTGCAAAGCGGCAACGCCTGGGGGAAATTCGGCTAAAGAAGACAGCAGAAGCCACCGCTAGGTTTGCCGATTTACAACAATAAAAGTTGATTTTAAAGGAAAGAGAGCTTACAATCAAAGTGGATAGGCTGCAGTTTGAAAAGGAAATGCATCGGGAAGAGATGGCTTTCAAGAGAGAAATAATTGTACTTTTCAAAGATTGCCAGAATACACTGCAACAAATTTGCAGTAATACAGGGAAGAATCCATGATTATATTGTCTACATTTGCGTCCTACATCTATATATTATTTTGCATAATTTTCATTCCATTCTTAATTTTTACATTTCTTTTAATTTTAATTGTTGTGTGATTCAGTCTGTCTACGTGAAGGACCGAAATAAAAAGTAATGAAGCGAATGCACTTTTTGCAATATTTCATTAAATGTGTTTTATTGTTTCAGGAACTTGTGGTCAGTACATTATGATGTTATTTATTTAACGTAAATAAATATATATGGTATTGTGAAATACGTTGATATGTTTTTACCCTAATGCAACCCAACTAACAATGTTGTTATTGTACACATTTACAAAATAGTTTCGCAGTAACTGGTTGCGAAGTCTCCTGCCAGCTGGTAGGGCACGATTCATGTCCTCTCGATGCCCCATGTTTACAGAATACATTCCAAGTTCATCAGCAGGAACATCGCCATCATCAAGGAGAGGAATTTTGTTGTTTATGCATATGTTGTGAAGCACACAACATGTCTTTATAATTTCTGAGGCTTTATCTGGCATGTAGTGTAGAACATGGTGCTTAAGGAGGCATCTCCACCTCGATTTTAGAATGCCATTACAACGCTCTATGACATTACGTGCTGAAGCATGGTGTCTGTTATATCTCTCCTCAGGGCTGCCCGGAGGAAAATTGCCTTCAAATGGTGTCATGAGCCACGGCTCCAATGGATAACCACTGTCACCTAACGACACAAAATGTTTAAATATTATGTTCAGATTTACAGTGACATGACATAAACAAAACATACACTTTAAATTTACTAATTACCTAATAGCCATGCCCTTTCGTAATTATCTCTCAAACTCATTGCTTGTAATCCTTCACGGACACCTGAGTTTGCAAATATGAAGGCATCGTGTGTCCTCCCTGGGTACCGTGCATTTACGTTCAAAATGCGAGCATTGACATCACAAACCTGCAACAGCATGACTGGTTGTACTAGAATTTACTTTACAGTTTCTACAGTATCAATAATTATATTCAAGTTTATTCTCACCAACTGTACATTAATGGAGTGGTAATCTTTATGGTTGTAGTAGTCTCTTTCTGGGTATATGGGATGATCTGTTGGAGGAGGTACAATTGCAACATGCGTGCAATCGACAGCTCCTATCACTCCGGGAAACCTGAATCTTTCGAAAAAGCTGAAATAAAAATTAAAAGAAATAGACAACTTACTCGTTAAGGGGGTTGCTACCAGGAGAAGTCAGAATGAAATATGGGTAAATGATTAAATTTACTATAAAACTCTTAAAAAGTCTGTGAAAAACCTGATACGCAGAAAATATTTGTGTCTCGAATATATGTCACAATTGTACTTGAAAGTGATATCAAATAGATCATAAATAATTGTGTTCTATGGCTGGTAACGAGGGAATCTTGTAACTTGCCACCAAATAACATTATTACCACTTTTTTTTTTCAAGAAAAATGAAGGTAAACATTTCAAACTCCAGTAAAATATTTTACTCACCCTTGTCGAAGAGATGTGACATTGTCTCTGTTCAGATCAAATGCTATCCATCTATCAACCGGAAGTGCATTAATTGCAGCAGCAACCTCAGTAATTGCTCTACCTACTGAAGTTTGGTGAATTGCCAAGTTTATGTCCTGTGCCACTGACTGTTGATATGAGCCAGTCGCAAACAAACCTTAGGGCAGCCAAGACCTACAGACAGGATTGGGAAAATGTACACAATTACCATATTTTTTTTTGACTATGAAAAGTAAATTCTTTAATTAATACCGTACTAGTAAACTTTTCTTGTGGATCATTTAAGTTTGATTAGTGCCAGTTATTGTGGAATCCCTACAAAACCAACAAAAAATATATGATAACAGTTATATTTTTACTGGTAACAATTTATCTAGGTACTTAATTTATTTTCAAAAATTGGCTGTGTTAGTTAAATAGGATATTTATATATTCGTTTATGTGCACACCCATTTTATAGTTATAAACACTATTGGTTTAAATGAAGCACTAACTTGAAATAGTATGTACACTCAAAAGAAAATTATATTGATCGCCGATGATGAGTATACGTTTTATCATACTGAAAACCGAATACAAAATTTTTTCTTGCAACAGGATATACTTCACACATAGTTAGGCTATTCTTTAAATAAGTTAAAAATTCTATCACTAATTCATCGGCAAAATTTTTTTTTACAAAATAAGTTCTCTCTGGAAGGGTACGTTACGCACCTTCAATAAAAATATAAGCAACAAATTACCATTTTTAAAAAAGAACATACTTGAAAAATGAAACAAGGTGTAGTGATTCATTATACAAAAATAAAAAATCCGTAGGAAGACACTTGTCAATCAAAACATAAAGTTCCTCTAATTATTTCATATCTAATTGCCTAAAACATGAAAAGCAATTTTCTGTTGTTTAGGGTAGACGAAGCGACAAAATGCTTAGGGTAGTTGATTACCGCGCGGCATTAGCCGGTGCCTTAAAGCTCTGTCTGACCGACTTCAAGGCTACGTCGCCCACCAAACGAGGCCTCTTACAGCCGGCAGAACTGACGCGCGCCTGATCAATTAATGCTTCGTTGCACCACTATTGCACGGTTGCGCAAATAATTAATGCTAAACATATTCCGTTTACGTTACTTGTGTCGTGAATATTTGCCTGATTGTAAGATTATAATACTTACACAACACTCATTTCCCCTACGCGAAAGCCACATTGTTAAATAAGCAAATAAAAATTTGCGCCAAGTACTTACCTTGGTATCTACTGACAGTGCAGAGCGACGGCTGGGCTCAGGAAAAAATCCTTCCAAATTATCAACCAACTGCGCAGTACAGTATTTATTTAGCCTGAACAATTTTAAATCTCCATCTTCCAACTGAAAAGCGTCCTCCCGATCTCGAAATATTCTTAACCTATTTCCACGTAGTTCCACATCTTCCAATTCCTCAATCGCAAGTACGTTCATCCATTCTTCAGCCATAATGCAAAGTGCTAATAGTAAAATAACAATGTTTATATTGCAGGGTTATTTTGTAATCACTGCCTATATAATAACTTGTGACGTTATCACTAATCTACAAGTCACTGTAAAACACAAATAGAGTAAACTCCAAAAATTTACGTAACGTATCTCTAACAATATAAAAATTTATTTCGTTAAGTTATTATAAATGAAGTCTGTTACTCATGTATACGACAATAATTTAAGCACAGCATAATAATGTATAAATATTTATACAGTGTTAGCGATAGTCGCGTGTTCAATTGTTTGTTTATTTTGATGCGCTAGTCGTATACGAATCCACATTTCGCATGGCCATGACCGAGAGAGTTGCAACTCGCATGGTCGAGACATATACGAATGCCTTCGTATGGTTCGAGCTTACCGTTTACTAAAATCATGCGAGCTTAGACCCCCAGGACTGGACTACGAAAGGACAAATCAATACATGAAGCGGTGCCAGTATGTGTGGTAAAGTGCGTAGGAGTGCCAGTGTTAGGGCCAAGTTAGTATTGGTAAGCAAAGACTCTAGTACAATACCTCTGCCATCCCGAAAAGAAGATCCCCACAGCTCGTTGTGAACATTCAAATCACCCACAAGAAGGAAAGGAGTTGGGAGCTGGGATATTAGCTCCTCTAAATCGACTAGCCTTACAATTAAGTAGTAATTAAACAACCAGTACAGTACTTACAATAAAACAATTCAGTATAAAACAGACCACCATAACATCCAATACAATGCGATACTATGCTAGGAAGGCGAAACACGCACTGGGGGCTTAATAGTACGGCCATAGCGAGAAACATTTGGAGTAACAGACTCTACCACCTCGCGGTCTACCTCTTCCACCAGAAAGCCATGAACATCCACCTCCTCCTCGACCGAACCAGTTCTGTCCGGCCGCAAGAGGGGGCGCGGCAAAGGAAAGGAAGCATCCAAGCCTACTTCTGAACAATTGTTCTGCCGCACCTGACTGGCATGAACTCTACGAAATAATCCCTCACCCAATTTCACAATATAGGTCACATTGCCCACCCTTCCCATGATTAGACCAGGTACCCACATAAGTGAACTTTTACCTCTGTTCAAATTCACCCATACCTTCTGGTTCACTGGAAACAGTACAGAAGAATGTGAGTTTGGCCCTGTCTCATGAGATGGAAGCGGAAGTAACATAGTTAAAGGATGTCTCGGAGTAAATTTAAAAAGGGAGGCCATAGGTGAAAGGCCAGTAACTGAAGAAGGGGTAGAACGATACGAAAGCAAACAGTCACTCAAACATTGATACATGGAAAGGTGAGAGTTTGCTGCAGACGTGAGACTTCTTGTTAACAATTTTTTAAAGGTTTGAACTGACCTTTCCGCCAACCCATTCGACTGTGGGTTATACGGTGGGGAAAACATCAAATTAATAGCCCGATATCTACAAAATTGGGCCAATTTCCGGGCACAAAAGGGCGGACAATTATCACAAACAACAGTGCATGGAAACGCAAACCAGGAAAACACTTCAATCAGACATTTCAGGATTGAATGAAAACTCAAATCCACCGACAAATGAAAACACTCTATCCGCTTTGAATACGCATCGCAAAGCATGAGGTAGGTCAAGGAATTAAAGTGGAACAAATCGAGATGTGTCCGTTCCCAAGGTCTTTGAGTAGCGGACCATTTTCTTCGAGTGTGCCGATTATTAGCATTCTGAGTTTGTTGGCAGATAGTATAACAAGAACTCTTCTTCCAAATGTCCTCGTCGATGCCCGGCCACCATATGTAGGAACGCGCCATCATCTGGGAACGAACTACGCCAGTATGATTGTGGTGCAGAAAATTCAAAACCCTATCGCGCAAGGCTGGAGGAATTACTACCCTGTTTCCGTAAAGCAATACCCTGTTACTATTAGACAACTTATCGCGAACGTTGAAGAACACTCGCGAAACCGTACTGGGACAATGATGAGGCCAACCTCTTTGGCAATAATCGTACACTGCACGTAACTCTGAACTTTGTTTCGTCTCCTCTGCTACCTCATCTGGCGAACTAAAGGGAGTTGTAAGGTACAAAAAAATTACATTCTGGTACATCCACCGCATTGGGACATTGCATCAGCCTTAGGGATACTTTGTCCTTTCTTGTAGACAATGGAGTACTTATACGCAGACAAGATGCAAGCCCAGCGCAACAAACGGGCAGATGCCAAATTGGGTATGGTATCCTTTTGGCTTCTTAAAATAGGGTCTTAAGTGGTTGATGGTCACTAATAATGGTAAACGCATGCCCGTATAAATATTTGTGAAATTTCTTAACCCCAAAAATGACAGCTGACACCTCTATATCCAACTGTCTGTAATTTCTCTCTGCAGCAGAAAGTGTAGCAGACTCAAAGGCGATAGGAAACTCCACTCCGTATTCCGAGCTATCGACATGCAACAGTATTTCCTTGCTGGGGTCAAAGACAACTAATAAGGTCTTTTCAGAGATGCAAGTCTTACTCTTATTGAATACCATATCACATTCAGAAGACCATACCCACGCAGCGTCCTTGCGTAACAGCCGGTAAAGTGGTTCTAAAAGGTCAGGACTCATATGAATAAAATGTCTATAGTAACTGAGGAGAGAAAGATATGACTTCAACTTTGTCACATCCTTAGGTGTAGGGGTTGACATTATTTTGTCAATTTTAGCTTTGGTAGGTGACACCCACCTCAGAAAACTGGTAACCTAAAAATTCCAAAGAAGACACAAAAAACATTCAGATTTACAAGTGTTAACCTTCACATTATGAGCATTTAACTTTGATAACACCTGGTGCAATGTCTTGTTACACTTCTCCTTACTTGCCCCACCAATCAAGATATCATCAAGATAAACAGCCACATTATCAGACCCATTAATGTTGCCTCTATCACAGATTGGAAGATTGCAGGGGCAGAAACCAGACCAAACACTAATCGGTTAAACCTATATAAACCATTAATAGTATTAATGGTTAACAGTTCCCTACTGTATTCTTCTACTTCCAATTGCAAATATGCATGTGTAGGGTCAAGTCGACAAAACACCCAACATCCAACAAACTTATTAGATATATCATCGACATATGGTAAAGGATATTGATCTACACGAATGTGGGGATTAATAGTAACCTTTAAATCCACACAGATACGTATTTGGTCTGACTTTTTAGGCACAATTGCAATAGGACTAGCCCATTGACTCGTAGAAACACGTGACAAAATACCCAACCCTAACATTTTTTTGCAGTTCATTTTTAACATTTTGCACCATAGCATAAGGCACATCATAAAACCTATGAAACACAGGTGTGACATGGTCCTTCAAATTAATATTCGCTTTATAACCTACAATAGGTTTGTCATTGTTTGCAAGCGAAAACGAGTTTGGGTATAGAGGCTTTAGCTCAAACAACACTTCAAATCTATGACTGCTAAGTTACATAACAAATTGATGTCACATCTGGTTTTGAACATATTTTATCTTGCCAACCAGGCCACATGGCAGATAACCAATCTCAACCCAAAAATGCTGAAGTAGCTAACCCTTTAGTAACTAACAAGGACAAGCGGTTAACACCCCCTGATACTTTATTATGCACATTAACTGGCAGTACCCCACTAACGGGTACATCTAAACCATTTGCAGCCTTTAACACACCAGGAAATTGGGTTAGAGTACTTGGTCCAAATTTCCGCACAAAAAAATCCCAGTCACAGAGTGTGACAGCACTTCCAGTGTCAACAACAAAACTTACTGCACACCATTAATGACTAGTTGCACTGACGCTGGATCCAGGGTTACTCCAGTAGTAGCAGTACACCATAAACCAAAAACAGATTGATTTACCTTGGGGTTGCGGCAAACCTTGGCTATGTGGCCCGTAAGGCCACAGTTATAACACACCCACTGGCGAGCTGGACAGACGTTGGACTGGTGCCGACTCCCACAGCTCCTGCAGCCAGTCGACAAACGCTGCTTTGACTCTGGAGCATGATCCTTATTGGGTAACTCATCAGGACTTCGCCACTGGCGGTAGTTCGGTCGCCGTCTCGGCAGCCGATATTCCTTCTTGATCAGTTGAACGTCCCGTTGTACCCCCTGGCTGGAACTAGGAATCGAGCCAGCCTCAACCATATTCACTTCTGACCGCTCGGCACTATTCATTAGGGCGGCTGACTTAGCCACTGTATCCATATCCATAACCAACTTTACGGCTTCGGAAAATTTCAAATCTTCGCACTCTGACAACAATCTCCGTACCATTGATTCAGATAATATTCCCGAGACTAACCTGTCACGAAAGGCTTCATCAAGGAAAGTCCCAAACTTGCAGGTCAGGGAAAATTGTTTAATAATCGCGATATACTCAGCAATTCACTCAGTACCTTGCTGTCGACGCTGCCAGAACTTAAACCGCTCTGCGATAATAATACTTTTCGGAGAGAGAACTTTAAGCAGTCAATACAGTCGTCAAATGAAACGTCTACGATATTTTTAGGGCTTAGTTGCGTTTTCAACACCGCATACAATTCCGAAGGCAACGTGATACACAACATCGCAACTTTATTACTTTCCTTCGTGTCAGCGACGGAAAAATATAACTTGAGCCGCTCAATATAGTTGTCAAAAGTCTCAGCGCGTTGTACATACACTGGTACGGTCGGTCCATGTAATGCCATCGCGTATCGTGGAACACTGCGTAATGCGTTAAAACATTATAACAACACATCAGTATGTTCCATCATCCCATCCTCGTCGACGGTGTTACGAAATGACCACACTCAATTCCGAAGTCCATTTGACACCACTTTATTCCAAACCTTCTCTTACAAGCCACAACACACAACTGCCACGGCACACCGCGGCGCCATATACCTTAACACTACTACCAACCTTGGCAGCACACATTCCCCAACACAATTTGGACGTTTTTTGAGACTGTTCATTGTAACACGATTTATTTTATTTCGTAAACATAGTTTTCATAAACGTTTCTTTCTTCACACTGTTTCCTTCAACAATGAGCAAAAGCAATAACAACTGTGTAATGGCATGTTAAAGCAACTATGGTCGAAAGGCTAAAGACATATTTTATCACCGCTTCCCTAGAAACCCCGAACTGCAAAAAGAGTGGATCTCACGATGCAAACGTACAGAGAAAAATTATTGTAAATATTGTGGGAGTGTGTTCAGTAAACTTTCTTCCAGAAGACTATGACGGAGATTTACGAAAAGAGCTGTTAGGTTTGCCAGTAAGGAAACATTTGCAATAAATTGCAATTCCCTCACAAAATATACCTAACTGGCATTCACAACAAAGAAACTCAACCGAAAATGCACTGGAAGCTCAGGTAACATTTGTTGACATATATGAAAGTTAAGTATTTCTGAAATTTAAACAATTAGTGTGAAGTGAACCACTTCGTTTTACTTGAGCTAAAGCAAATGAATTTCAATTATTCATATGTGATTTGCACTTATTTACAGTGAGTTTTGTTGATATAACTAGTTGACAGTGATTTTTCGATTAATTAGTCGGTAACAGCTTGTTGACTGGAGTTTCAGTGATTGCAAGCCCCTGAATGAAATAAGTAATTAGTATTTATAGTGCCAACATAACAACAAAACTTCATATTAACATTTTTGTTATTGTTTAGGCTGAGATTAAAGAAATAAATTTAGTGCCAAAGAGAGTGGAGTTGAATGCAGCTAGAGCAGTGATGGAATGTGATTATATCCAGAGAAAACTGTGGCATCTGTAGTGTTTACCACATTTCTGATATGATTGAGAATCGAACCTGGGACCAAATTCTTGAGTTGCGAGATTATTTTCACATTCCGAATCTCACTACTGCGATTCCGAATCTCACAGTCCTGATTCCATAATGAAAACTTTATGCTTAAAGAATGATATTCTTGAGTAGTTAATTACGAAATGTGGAATGTGATGGTGAAATTATTGAAAATTCCGAACTTCCTGTAGGGAACTAAGAGCAAACGACTACAATCGAGACATTTTCCACACACGGAATGCACCCCACCGGAAATAAGTGTGGAACGAAAACCATTATCCACACACACACACATTTGTGAGGTCCTACGGTTTGTGAGGTTAGAAGAGTAGAAATCGTTGATAATTTAACATCGTAAGGATTTTCATATTTTTGACAATGGATTTCGTACCGAAGAAGGTTACAAAATAGCAATAATTTAAACTCACCTATTAAACGTGCAGCACATATTTTATTTAATCTGAAAAGCTTCACAAATTTACTGTCGCTCAATCCAAATGCATCTTCACGTTCTCGAAACACATGATGTCTGACATTATTTTCCAACTCCTCCAAATCTCTTATAACCAAATATTGCATCCACATGTCCGCCATATTTCGTTGTTCACTAGTAAAGTGAAATCTCAGATCTCACCATTTCACTAAGTTGACAGCCAGTGAAATTAATTCCGGGTGGAATAATTTCATTTCGAAATTATTTCCATTCAAGAATCGCAAAGTAAAAACCATTGCGAAATTTCGAGCAATCTCGTAATGGAATTACTTCACATAATTTCAAGATTTGACCCCCTGGGCAGCCTTCGTCCAAAGTGATTGCTTTAGACACTAGAACTCTGTGACTACTAGTAGCCTGCACTATTTAAATGGTTTAAATGTTTACTTCCGAGCGACGTGCGCTATAGTAAACTACTGGACCCACATTCAGGAGGCTGCAGATTCAATTCTTGGCCCGGTTAACAAGATTTAATTAAGTTTTTCACCTTTTACTAAAATAGCTAAATGCAAATGCTGGGACGGCTTCTTACTAAACATCTCGCAGTAGAAGAAATGTCTTAAAGTAACTAAATATGTAACAAATAGTGCATAGATAGAGCAGTGACAGAAATAAACAAAATATTGAAGGGAGGATGAGGAGGAGTAAACTTATTATTTCTAGTCATTATGATCAGTATCAAGTCAATGAAAAACATTTTCTTAAGTATGGTCCATTTACAAATGTTATTACTGTTGCTGCTTTATCACACTTAAAAATTTTTTGTCTCTGTGTTTCCCTCTGTAATTAATAGCTTCCCCTCCATCCTCACACTTTCTCTCTCACTATATATATATATATATATATATATATATATACACATACAAACATAGATATACACATTTATATACACACATATAATATATACATATACATATATATGTACATACACACATACATATATACATATATATGTGCATAAACATATATATGTACATACACACATATATACATACATGTATATATATACACATGTAGGGGACTGTTTGGAGCAACGATAGAACATAGACTTGCCTATCACGCAGTCGTGTGTGCCTGCGGAATCCGTCGCGCTCGTCACTGCATTCGTAGGGATAGCTATGTCACCCTAACTACAGTGAAGAGGAACAAATCGTGTTCGATTCACATCCATTTAATATGTCTTACAAGACAAGAGCCCTATTGTGAGTGCCGCATCTCCCGAACACGTCGTGACACACTCGTGGCTGGTTACCAACTGTCCCGCCTGCCGGTCCGAAGACACCGTGGGGTGGGGGGCAAGGCGGGAGAGCACACTAAGCAAGGGTGCTGACCACACACGAGCTACTCTTGCCGAGCGTCGACAACCAGCAGCAGATATACTCAGAGACTCATAGACATACATATACTTGGTTCACCATAGCTAACCCTTACACACATACATATATATGCATGTGTAAGTATGTATATATATGTGTATATATGTATATATATATATATGTATGTGTGTATATATATATATACACACACACACACACACACACTAGTAGTCCCCCGCGGCTTTGCTCGCGAGTATTATTCGTAACTGATAATATTTACTTTTATTTAAAACCTCTTAGTACACAAGATTGGTACTTCAGTCATCAAGTGTTAGAATGTCCAAGCGGCTAGTTGAACTAATTCTGCAGCAGGATAAGTAGCTATAGCTGTCCACGCGAAAAACAGTCTTAAGTTTGTCCCTGCCACTAACAGCGACTTCGCCGGGGCCTTATTTATAGCACTGCCTATTTGACGTTGTGGGGTAGTTAAAGACTTGGGTGGGCCGAAAAAAAAATAATTTTTTTATAAGTTGTAATACCGAGGAAAAGTTGCGAATTATATAGACAAATGAAAATAAACATTAATTATGATAATCGGCTGACATCTTCCTGTCGCGCATACGCCCGAAAGTTCGACAAAATATGAAAAAGCATCATTCTTGCGATATTTTTTTTAAATTTCTATATAACATATTTTCGTAATGTAATAGTTTGTGGCATCTTCAAATATAGTGTAAAAACATTGTGTTTTAATTTGGGCTCGATTAGTTAATGGCTTCCGGTCGCGCATAAGGGTCAATATTTGAGAAAATAATGAAAATGTTACATTTTTACGCATTTTTGGTAATTGATAAAAAATTAGTATTTAATTGTAATAGCGAAGTATAATTTCATAATAACTGATAATGACATAGAAAAATAACTGTCAAGTTCAGTCCATGTTTTCCAGTCGCGCAGCAGCTTAGAATCTCTGGTGCACAGAGGGCGGGCAGCAAGCCCGACGGTGGTAACATATCGTACGCCTGGCGGGGGCAAAAGTCCTTGGCACTCACCTTCATTCCAACCCTCCGCATTCCTCAGGTCACGCCACCTGTCTCCCTCCATTGTTTTGTCAGTCTGCATCTGTCAGTTGTGGTTGCTGTGCATTAGTGACTGTTTAGTTCGATCTCACTGTTTTCGTTCTGCAAATCTTTGTGTTTTGTGTTAGGACATTGCTGTGTGTTGGTTGACTCTGTGATGTAACGAAACTGTGAAGCCATGGCTGTACCGAAGAAAGTGATAACAAGACAGGTATTTGACTGCCCCATTTTTGGTACTCCGAAAGATCTGCCGACAAACAAGCTGCCTACGGCGGAGGAAATAACTGCCGGTGGTTAACTTCCAGAGTATTGATTGTCAGATCCCAGATATAGACAGAAACATGCTTAGCAAAGATCAGCAATACCTACAAGATATTTCAAAGGCAATACAATCAGGAAACTGTAAAGAAGATTTGGATGTACGAGATCCTGGGCACTTATCACATTCGAGGTGGTTGACAAAAGCAAATATAACTCTCAAATTGTACATAAGTGAAGAATGCTCCTCACCTGAACTTCAAGAAATAGTTTTGTTTATATTGAATTCATACATGCCAATGTCGTTTACTATCAAAACAAGTAAACACTTTACAGACGGTCCGAAACTTATTTACGAAGCAATACAATCTACCAGGTATTTGCCAAAACCTTTGCTTGATGTTGTCGACCCTGTCATCGAACGGAATGTTTTTTTCGCCCACCCAGAACACTTACTGTTAGCCATGATTCAAGATGACAAGAAATACACGAGAGAGCTCGGACTTCAAAGAATTCTGAAGGCAAGGCAGATCGATGCAAGAAGGAAAACAGTACGAACATTTATGCCACCAAAAAACAACTTCAGTGCTAAAGAATACTCAGAAATGATCAACTGGGTGGACTGTGAATTGTCTTCTCCCCCACTGTTGGCAGAAATCATTGACGAAGAGATTAAATCGCACATCGATACTGGCTTGATCCCTGACTGGAACAATTCTTTCAAGAAATTCCCAGTTCACACACAGGCTGTTGAACGCTGTGTCAAACTTGTCACAGAAGCCTCAGGAAAAATTTGTGGAGACGAATCTCGAGACGGATTTATAAGAACCACTTTGCTGTCCAGATCGTCCATGCCGAACTTCACCAGCAAATCAGTCTTCTAAGTACCTTCAGCTACAAACTAGAGAACTGTACTAATGGACAGGTTCAACTGCAACGGACTACTTAGTCAAATTTCTGTTTTTATCTTTTGTATAAAACTAAGTGTATTGATTAAAAAATATATTGTAACTTTAATATTTTATTTTTTTAAATAGAGAGCAAGTAAAAAATGTCATGCCCATTGTTTATAGTATCATTCTATCACTAGCCTATATTTTTAGGTATTATTTTTCTGTAGCATTGGGGTCATTGCGTGACCGAAAATTATTAATTTATATTCACTATAATAAAACACGATGTTATGTTCAAAAATAAATATTGTGTTCCTATTGCATTAAAAAAAAGTATATTAAAGATGAAAAAAATTGTAGTAAACATGTGAAATTTTCACTATTTTGGCAAATTTTGGGCCTTATGCGCCACCGGAAGCCATTAACTAATCGAGCCCAAATTAAAACACAATGTTTTAACACTCTATTTGAAGATGCTACAAACTATTACATTACGAAAAGATGTTATATAAAAATTAAAAAAATTATCGCAAGAATGATGTTTTTTCATATTTTGTCAAACTTTCGGGTGTATGCGCGACCGGAAGATGTTAAACAATTATGATAATTAATTTTTATTTTCATTTGTCAATATAATTCGCAACTTTCCCTCGCTATTACAACTTAGAAAAAAATGATATTTCTTTTCGGCCCACCCTATAGACACCTAACGTAAGATGTTAATCGAATGAAAAACATCTGATTTGCCCTGTGCACAACCATTGATGACGTTGTCTTCAATTATATATTTTCAAAATATTCACTTTAACTTTATTGCCATTACAAAGTTTCAGTGGGTATAGGTTTCGCGGAAACGTATTTGGTGCCCAAAACTTGAGATTAGTGAGATGACATATCGTCGGCTTACTGCCAAAAGTGACCATGTCAAAATGAGATAAAATGATAAAAATAGTAGGAATAATGTATATGTTGTTCACGGACAATTACCCGAGTTTAAAGTATATTCGTCGTTTCCTACTGTTGTGTCACAGTATAGTAACTTACCACATTTTTGTTTATTTCTACAATTTAATAGTGCTTAAAAAAAATAACATTTATGACAATCACTTTTGACAATATACCGACGATATGTCAGTTGATGTTGTAGAGGAACCGAAATGGAAAGCGAACTGCAATTTTACCCCTTTTAAACGACTACATGTAAATTGCACTAATTCGATCTGCCTTGTAGTATTTGAGTGTGAGAATTGAACGTTCGCATGCAGCTTTTAACGGAATTCGAGCCCGAAACCTCCCGGAATATAGACCTGAGTAACAAACAACTGCGTCACATAATGTTGAAATAATTCATGAAAATAAAATTTAATTTTAAAAAATAAAATATGTGTCCTGGGCTCATAGAGGTTGTACAACACCACGCCTCGATAGGTTACTGTAGAGTGAAACTCCTGTATATGTAATTTCTCACTGCTCGTTCTCGCTTTTTGGATCGTCTGCCTTGAATGTTGACCAACTTAGTTTTACTCATAATAATGTTATCTTATAAAGTAAAAAAATACATATAATTTTTTAAATACTTACGTAAGCATCCCTCTGACGCGAACAACACCTCAATATCGCTACTGGTTAGATAAATATCGTGGGTTGATGGAAAACAAATTTTGTGCTTTTTCACTCTTTTGGGTGTCGAATTTCGAAATATTTGTAATTAACATCTTAGACATTTTTATAAGTATCCAACTGAAGTGTAAATTAAATCGCTAGTCCGTTCAGTCGAATCAAAATCGATCATTCACTAAAAAAACACATATCACCCCTGCAGAGTATTAAGAAATCGAATTTCGAAAAATCTGAAAACTGTTTTGCGATAATTTCTGTAGTCATTATCCTGAAGCAAAAATTAATTGTATACCTCGACGGGTTCGATAGATATCGAGGATTTATCTAAAACACATTAAAGGTCTTTTCACCACCTAAGAGAAAAAATTTTTTCGAAAAACCCTTGAATCACGTTTTAGAATACTTTATTGCTATCTCGTTGATGTAAAAAACATAACATTAGCCCCTGAGTTCAAGACATATCGACGATTAATTGAAAACGCTTTTCACCACTTTTCACCCCTTTTCACGTCCTTAGGTGGCGAATTTCGAATATTCCAGAAATTACTTTGCAGGTATATGAGTAAGCATCAATTTTAAACAAAAATCACGTCGCTATATAAAAATCTATGGGATCGACATATATCGATTGTGAATCGGAAACACATTCTACCCCTTTTTTAACCGGTTTAGGACCGAAATCGGAAAATGTATTTTAATGGTACTTGGGATAATTACAAAAGCATGAATTTAAAGCAAAGAGCACTTTGATATCTCAATTGGTTCGATAGATACGGAGGGATAATCGAAAACACATTTCACGTATTTTCACCCCCGTAATTAAAGAATTTCGAAACGTCTTGGAGTCCTGTCATAGAGATTTATATACGTAACAAATTAAAGTAAAAATCACGACGATAGCTAATTGTGTTTCAAAGATATAGACGATTAATAAAAAACACATTTTCCCCCTTTTTACTGCTTGGAGGTCGAATTTCAGAAAATCCTAAAACTACTTTTTAGACATTTCGGTAAGCAATATTTTGAAGTAAATACCAGCTCTTTATACCGAAGGATTCGGTAGATATCGATAGTTAATCGGAAACACATTTAAGGTCTTTTCACCCCCTTAAATATTGAATTTTGAAAAATCCTTTAATTTGCCAATATGCATTTTTACGATTGTACTATTAAAGTAAAAATCACGATGATAGGCCTTCGGGTTCGAACTCTAACGATGTTCCTTCGGAAATACATTTCACCCCTTTTCACCCCCTTAGAGTTCGAATTTTGAAAAATTCCTTCTTAGTGCTCGCCTACGACCTGAGGGGAACCCCCACAAAAATTTTCACGATTCTAGGTCCAGTGGTTTGGACTGCAGTTTGAAATGTCAGTCAGTCAGCTTACATTTATATATATATATATATATAAATATATATATATAGACATATATATGTTTATATATATATATATATATATATATATATATATATATATAGACATACCGTAAACCGGGGTTACTTTGCACCTGTGGGGTTAATTTGCACCAAAACAGGAAAAAGATTAATGTTGCTGCAATTCCATCATATTTTCTTTCTTCAGAGATATTTGTAGGTCTACAGTTAGGTTGGCACCTCAGAACTTGCATCCATCAATTGTGAAGAATTTCCCGCCATTATATGGTTATCTGTGACCTGT
>PNEQ01020916.1:0-31155 GCA_003012365.1 Medauroidea extradentata
CTTGTGAATATATTTACTCATTGCTGACATTCATTTCTAAAAATCAGAAGTTGTTCCACACAAATGAACATTTTCATAACCATAACACTAGAAGTAAAAACCTTTTACACATGCCTCTTGTCAACTTGACCTTACAGCAAAAAGGTCCTTCATACACTGCTTGCAAGTTGTTCAACAAACTCCCCAGCCACCTGCAAGACGCATGTTTAGCTAACACAAAAATATTCAAAAAACACCTTAAAGATTTCTTGATCATTAATGCTTTTTACACAGTCGATGAGTATTTGAGTGGATCTATGACAGTGTAGATAGGTACTTATTTAAGATATTTATTCTGGGTTAAGATTCTGTTTCTTCTCTTGTTTTTTTTTCTTTTCTTTTACATGTGGAGACTATGAAGTATGCTGATGTGAGCCTACGTGCGAGCCTGAACCGATAAGAAATGTTTGAATTTCGCTCTTTTAGTGTATAATTTTTAATGTATAACTTAAGTAATTTATTCATTTGTTTGTATATTGTAAATATGACTTGTCCGATATCTTTGTGCAAAAATGTACACAAAAAAAAATCTAAGGATGCAATAAACTATATCTATATCTATGTGTAGAGTTGCCTTGCCACCCCGTGGTTGGTTGTCTATGACGATGTCATGGCTGATCAACAAGAAGAAACGAAAATAGAGCAACGTGCGAAGAAGCGCGAGACATTGAGAGATTCAGAACGTGTTTTACGGAAACGTCTTCCTCCGCGTCTACCGCGCAGTGACAACGACGTATACATTACAAACAAAACTAATTACCAGGTAAGGCTTACCTCGTGCTTGCTCAAATGAATGTATTTGTAGTAAGTAAGGTCTGTCTCAATTAAAAAAATTAGCTACTCTGGAGAGATTATGGCCGTGTCTCGATGTAAAGAGCAAGCCTACTCTCAGGAGAGAGCACTTTTTCGCATTAACACGGGTGTGGGAAGAATTTCAGTTTAAGGGAGGGGTGGAGCAACATCCACCCATTCCTACTATTATTTCGTGGGGTCTGATGTCCCTTCCCCGGGAAAAATGTTTTCATGGTGCAAAATCAGGCTATTTTAGCAGTTTTACTGACAGAAATGTAATGAAAACTTTGTAAACATAAACTTTGGTGTAGGTAAGAATTTATCAAAGATTGGTATAGGCATAGATATTTAAGAAATAAATGCTATTACTGTAGCATTTTTCGAGTGAATGGTGAAGGCCTCAACTACATTAATTACATTTATTTGTAATAGTAGTTTAAATAGTAATAGTAGTTTTATTTTCATTAGACAATATAAAATTGCAATAGACATGATTGTCAACAATGGTAATTTAAACACCAAGATTAAATACAACAATAGCATAACACCAGATCATCAATAGATTCCTCTGTCGATTCTTCTGAAGTACAAAATGTTTTTTTAACAATCCATTTTTCTGTTGTACATTTAATGCACAGAACAAGGAGGGTAGTATAGAAGGTTATCTTCCATAGAAACGTTTGAAACAAAACAAAACTTTGCATGCCACAATCTCTTGCGGAAGGGCCCCGAACTAATTATGTTGCGGCAAAATTCAAACGTTGATACTATTGCATTAAAATTAGTAACTAAAATATTACTAGCAAGTGATTATGTGTATATATAGGGGAAAATGGTAGCTGCATGGAAACATAAATTGCATCTCACAGTTTTGCATGGTCCATGAAATCCTAAATACAAATGTTAATTTATATATTAATATGTTTGCATCTTTCACACATTATGACTTTCGCCAATCATTTTATAAGAATTCTTGCAAAAACGAAAAATGGACGTGTATAAAATAATAATTCACTTCCGTCATTTTTAAAGCACAACGTAGGCAGGGGCATCATTTCAGGTTTTTCTTGGGGTGGGGGGGTGGGGGCAAGATTATTTTCTAGCGACAGTGACCGTGTTGCACCTTTCGTTTATTAATTAAGCATGTATAAATTAGAAACTTTAATAATAAAATTTCAGTTTTATGAGTTTAAGTTAGCATTATTTAAATAACAAAATACAAAAAATATATGTTATACACTTAAAATTCTAAATCCAGGGGGAGGCATTCGTCCCCCCCCCCCCATCCTCACCTAAATGACGCCCCTGAACATAGGTTGTTGTGATTCAATTAAATTACCAGTATCACTGAGTGAGTTCATACAGCTAACACTGGTACATATTTAACAGCCCATACAGCATAGTGGCATCCAAAAAACGTCGCTGCAAAGTCACACAACAGGACTTTGTGACGATATAGACATGCCAGTGGCCAAAGTACGTCTCATGGATGTCCTATCAACGTCTAAAAATTATCCAGGTGTCCGCTAGTTACGTCACAGGATGACGTTGATACGTTGTCGTCATCGTAGGTCGACAGAAAGTTGCCTCGGGAAGTCGTTTAGGAAGGTGGGAAGATGCTGCAGGAGGTCACATCGACGTCTTAAAAATATCCATATGTCCGCTTTCTGCAACGTTGTAGGACCACGTTACTGCGAGAGGTAGATAATCGATGTGTGCAAAGTGTTAGGTACATTCTGACGTCCGTTTTTGTGACATTTTATACAGTCACTACAACGTCGCCACAGGATATGGCGACACCGTAATTTACTCAGATGTCGTCTTTTTTAGACTTCGCTACATGAGTTGAAGTCGTCATGGAAAGACGAGCGGTTACTGCGGGAGGTCATACAGAATTTGCTACACTACATTTAAATCATGTCCCTGAAAAATGTTGAAGAGACAGACGCTAATTCCATTACTAGATAGGCATAACTAATAAATAATCTCACGTTTCATCCATCCTTGAATTCAGCCACTGCTTTATACACATCTAATATATTCTTCAGGTTGATTGGGCGACTGGCATGTCTCTATGGTAAACCAGTCCGTCATAGTATCACTTTCCATTATTTCCCTAAATTAATCCATCCAGGCAAATGCTGGGTTGCAGACCATGGCCGATTCATCTATTTCGTGTCGTTAAGTTGTCTCTCACCAAAACCAATTGCTTTGTTGTCGACAAGAAGTAAATCTCACTTACCTTACCAGATACACATAGCATGTACCCAGCTGATATCATTTGATTGAAAACACACATTATAATACGCTTCATCACAACTCAGCAAACAGTTTCATACAAAAAGTGACAGTTTCCTGGTTTTTGTGAGGTCTCCGGTTCTTTTACGTAACATTAATGGCTGCTATTAAGAAAAGCAACCATCTACATGGATAATAAGGGACATGAGGAAATAAATCGTCAACAGAACACCAACATTTTTATTTCGAGAAGAAAATGTGCTTTGTTCTTAATTATAAACTGTGGTTATGTCATCATCACATAGTAACGTACAGAAAATTAAAGATAAAAATGTTGAAAGTAATATTCTAAAAATATGAAAACAATTCAGAACACGACTGTCTGTTCGTTGTTACTTTACAAAGACTTTTTCTAAGAACAACAGTGATAAAATAAATTAACATATATTGTTACGTTTGATTTTTATGAGGCCCTAATTTTTTTTTGTGCAAATTTCCGGTCAATTCGAAATTTAATATTTTTATTGGTTATATATTTCGTGTTTTGGCATGGTCCTTGTGGATTGCTACTGGTCGTGGAGATTTAACCGAAAACCCGGGTGGTTGTGTTTCCACATTTCGGGGGCACTGCACTGGGGTCATCGACTTGCGTGAAATGCGGGCTAAGCAGGGCACGAGCTTTATAAGGGGGGTCTGCCCTCCCCCTGGGGTCGTCGTCATCGGTCAGAGGCAATGGGAAGGTGTCCGCTGGAATAGAGCATGACGACAGGCTATCGGAACAAGTAAGTTAACTTCATTTATTTATTTTTGAGTTGGAAATACCCCTACCTTGAGGCCATTAGGAGTGACGATACAAGACGTTTAAATAGTCGAAATAATTGCACTATAGTTGCGAACAGTCCAGACGTCTATGCGGCGACGAGTGAGTTGATGCATGTTTTCTACCAGCTCTCTCAACACTGTGTCGCGAGCTAGTACCTCGGGGCTTGGCTGTGGCAGACACTGCTGCGATTGGCTACATGTAGCGTCAGTGGACGATGACCAGGATTGGAGATGGCTTGCGAATGTGCGTGGCGCCATCTATTCTACTGCCGATAATGCCCGAGGATCGGCGAAGTTTGAATTGTGTCAAGCTGTGTGATTGGTGACAATCGACGTCATCGCTTCTTACTACGTTGCACTGCAGGGCTACCAACCTGGATTGTGGTATCTCTTTTTGCCACCAGTAAGCGCCACCATTCGTTTCCTGCCTACCCTCTCCAAGAAGCGTCTAGAAACGTGTCATCTACCTGGATTTATATTGGTTGACCGAAAATGTGGGGATGGAAGACTGACTATAAATGTGCGCGGCGGACTGGCGAAGATCAGAGACGGCAAAGCTTTGAACTTGTATTTATGCTGGTCTTTAGTTACGTATTAGGCTATCTTTTATAGGAGAATTTGGGAAATTATTTCTATGAGAAGTCTATTATTTATAAATTATCTTGTAGCTCTCATCATATTTCTGAAGCCGTAATTAATGTCTTGTATTTTTAAACTTATGCTACTGCAATTTTTGTTATGTACATTTTGAGCAATAGCTATTTCATATGAATTTAAACTTGGGCTACAGTAAGCCATGTGACATAAACAGTTTAAAGTAGGGCAACAGTAAGTCATGTGATGTAATGCTTGGGCAACAGCAGTTTTTAGACTTGGGCTATAGGAAGCCATTGTAGCATTTATTATAGTTGGAGTTAAAGTAGAGTCAAGGTAATTCACATATTTTTCTTCTCATACTCAGAGTTATTATAAATGTTGGAGTGTTCTAGTCATGCTATCTATTGCCATTTATGATTATTGTATTTGTATTGATTTTAAGACCTAAGAGAAAAAATTTGTGATGGGATACATCACGGCCGTTAATAAATTCAAAAGACAAATTCCTCATTTCAATCTCTAAATGTTTGATCTGCAACTAAAGTAGTTTTATCCTAAATTTTGTGTTGATTCCGTCCCTTGGGGTTTCAAAGTAATAAAAGTTAGACTACAAACTATAAGAGGTTAAAAACCTAGCTGTGCTTAGCTCAAGTCACCTTCTTGAAGGCTAGGGTGATCCTCCTCCGTGGGCCCTACGTGTACCTCATCCAAGTCTCACCACACGACACACACATGTCAGCGAAAAACCACAATGTAACATTCCACTCAGCAAATTACTCCGTCAGGAGCAATGAACTAACATTCAGTAGGACTTACTCCACGTACTTTTCAATGACTTCATTACACTCAAGTCTAGTGACTGTAAAATATGGGACGAATGAGGAGGTGGAACCAAAATAGGGATTTTTTCACTTCTAGCCACATTGATACTTGAAATGACGCATTTGTCTTATGGTCATCTTAGATCAGTAGTGCTGGCCTCTCATCGCCAATGGATGGTAACAATGTCTTTTCAAAGAATTTTTCAAATGCTTTGGGTTCCATCCACACATTTTTTGTGGATGAAAAAGACATACCAGGAAAAATACAATCTCTTATAGGATCCATTCATCCCGTATGTTCACCCCCTTAAATACTACAACAGAAGGAAGTTTTCTCCCACTTTCATGGACTGTCAGTAAAATGGTAATGTTGTCCCTTGCAGGTGAACTGATTGTTCGAGTGGAGGCATACTCTACATCCCCAACAATTTTCGTTTTGGAAGGGTCTCTTGCAAATTCAGTCTCATCTCTAGATGAAGATTAAAAATGAGTTGAGATTTGTTTTCAAGGCCCAAATGTATAACAGCTTTCTCAAGTAACTCAAAGTAATCATTATTTACAAATGGATCAATGCAACATCCTCTACCAATTTAAATACTTCTGGTTTTTTTTTACTGACAGCTGGTTGCTTTTCATAAACGCATGTAACAATCACTTTTTGGGGATCTATCCTTAATTGAGTTTGCGTATTTATTGTTACTCCTAACAAAGTCCACAACAAGTGACATGATGTTCTCCATTTCCTTGAGCCCATCTGCAATGTTTTTCCAATGTCACGGGAAAAGGTAGTAGGTTGCTCTTGTGTAATTTTACATGATCATTAATCGTATTGTAAGAAATGTTGAATGCCTTTGATCCGTTGTGAACTGTGGATCTGTCGGATCGTACTTTGTCAGCTGCTTTTTGACACGTCCTTGGATAAATATTAAGGGTCCCTATCACTTCTTCCAGGGTGTCCGGCAACTGGAAAACAGGGAAAACCTGGAAAAGTCAAGGAAATATGGTTGCCAGGGAAAAGTCAGAGAAATGCAGAGAAATTTGTGAAAATTCTCAAAGTTACTAAAGTTGTATAGGTATTAACCTTTTTTTAATGCATATTTTGTATCAATCTAGATCAAAAGTGATAAAACAATTTGTGCTAAAGATGTCATTGCTACCTCAAATATGTTTAAGTAAATTATCGAATATTTACAGTAAAGCATTGTTGACCTGACATTAATTGGCCGTCAGAACATTGGAGATTAAAGTAAAAACCTATTAAATGTCAAACTATGCCCTGTTTTACAACAAAACAACAAATATTGGTCAGGAGTAACAAAAATTATAATTTACACACAACTTAAGTATGTCTTCCCAATTGATACGTTTATTTATGTTATGGGGCGAATGTGGGATAAACAAATCTACAGGTATGTACTGTACTTACAATTTTTGAAAGTATAAATTAATACATTAGAAGTCAATAATAGAGTGTGTTTCGTTATGCTGCAGTAATTTTATGCCCATAATGTGTACATAAAGGAATAGCCATACCCGGTATACTGCCAAAACACTCATGTTTTATGTCCCCCAACACAAGAGTAGTAATGGGCTTCTAATGTATTTGTACAGTATTTATAGTTTTAATTTTTCTGGAAAATTTCCATTTTGTGTTGGAAAATCTGGAAAAGTCAGGGAATTATTTTATTCTTCTTTGCTGGACATCCTGTGTTCTCTCGTAATGTCTCACCATATGGAGAGGCCAGTCACTGAAAAAGATTAATATCAGGCCAATTGAAAAGAAAAATATTACTTTTAATAATTTAAGCTGTATCCATTCCAAAAATATAAAGTAATCAATGGGGAAAGCGCATAGTATTTGTAAGGTTAGATGTTCTGATCTTTCCCCATCGTTTACATCTGCATTTTCCCAGGCCAGCCAAAAATCTTCGGTGATGTTCATACCTGCTGTTAATTTTTTATTATTTACAGATTTGAGTAAACGCTAACTATTCAGCGAAAGTACAATGTGTATATCATGTACTTACATATAAATAAGTTTCAAAATCCATTCAACAAAGTTGATGATTGCGATTGTTGACTAAGAAAACCTTCTCGTCTTGACATCCTACTCCAACCAACATGTGTCACTTTGAAACATCGTCCAAAGATAATAGTCAATGTTAGAGTCGTCTTGTGGTTTGTATATGGAACCCAGCAGTGTTTACTACTTGTCCAATTGGTAGCAGCACTGTGACTGTAAATACTTGTAAATTATCAGGCATTTGTGCACTTGCCCCAACTCACATTAGTCTGTTGTTGCCTGCTACAGTCTATCTTAACCAATTTTGTACATTTGCAGTTCCTTAAAGTTCTTCTGAGTTACAGAAAAACCAGAAACTTTTGTGACTGGTTGAAATTTTTAAAATATTTCTACCAGTTTTTTGTATTTAAGTGTTGCAGTTGCTTAGTGCCACCACTTATTAATAACTACATATTTATGTGTTTGTAGCGGAGGCATGATTATTTTGGTCGAATTCCTGTTATTTTAGCTGAGTTATGCAGATTCTGGTTGCAAGTTTCCAGAAGAATCACCGCTATGGTCACATTATGGTTGTGGACACTAGTGTTTATGTTTCTCATACCAAGTGCTGTTCTATAGATAGTCGCACACCACCATTTTGAGCTAAGCAAATTATTACGAGACATAGTCGAGGTCAGATGTTTCTTTAGGGCTGTGGCCCAATTCCGTAATGAAGTAATTGATAAGTGGGGGCAGAACCTGTGGGGAGAAGCCCGCGAATATTTCTTCAGACAATGAAACCTATTTCATACAAAAAATTGTTCTACTTGCGTATGTGACAGTCACGGTGCAGATAAACATAGCCACTCTCCGTCGTAAGTTTTACCGTGTCTTTTTGACTGGTGTGTTTCGTAAGAAACGTGTAATGTCCATGAATATGCAAGTGACTGCAATACCCTACTACTTTCCTCGTGACTGAAACTGTGTAAGTGGAGAAACAGCTCGCCGTCTCTATCAACTTTGAAATTCAGTCTTACAACTGTAGTTAACTAAACTGTTATTATCTGTCACCTCAACAAGAGGCAGAGAGTTTCCTGGTTGAACTATTGTAATGCCACCAAATATTTGGTTCCTAATTGTTTATTACAGGAAGTATTGCTTACATCTACATGCACGTAATACAGCTGCAGACACATCACAGTTTTTATTGTAGATATTTCATCCCAGATATTTTCAACACGAGAACCTTTTTTGCTGATCAGGACCTTTTCTTAAAAAAGGCAACACACAAGCTTATGGCGAAAATTTGTTAGTAAGAAGAGAATGGCCACTCTAGTTATTTGAAAATAGTTTTTCCACAAGTAGAAGATGTAATCAGCTTAAGGCAGTATGCAAAACAACATTGTTTTTTTAATGGTGTGATATTTTACAAAAATAAATAATATAAATACACATAAACACTTAATTTTCCCCTTAATAGTTTTGTAAGGCAGTATGTCACATTATTAAAACTAAACTACCTTAATTTATTTAAGAATAATTCCCCCCCACCCCTCCACAAAGTTTGAAGTTGTGACCATGATATACACATACATACACATGTAGGCCGATCATAATAAAGTAAACACTAAAGATTTAATCTTTGAAAAAATATCACTGCTGTTATAACATTTAATTCGGCATTACTCCTTGTATGATTGGCAGTGAAGTACAAAATGTAGTTCCGTGTACGTATTTTCATATTTAAATACAACATTACTGAAGCTAATTGAAATAGACATAATTTTATTTTATATGATTAGTTAATTTTTTTGATAAAAATATGTATGTTCCTACCGACTGCATAATTTAACATACACGCGCAAACATAAAGCAACACATCTTCATTGTTAGCTGTACACATGTAGGCCTACAGTAAATATGTTATAAGCATAACAAAAGGCACAAAGTTTGTTGCTTGACCAAGAGAAAGTGTGAGCATGCTTTGGTACTAAAATTAATTTACTTGACATATAATTTGTTGTACGATAAAAAAATATGTTTATTTTATCACACATGCAAAAGAATATGAATGGAATGTAGGTCTTTACAATTGTTTATTAGCAGAATGTTATAATATTCTCTGAATTGTTAAATTTAATGACTGCTAGGCATTTTGTTTGGAACTACACAGATCGTTTTCACACTTTCATCTGTTGAACATCGTTACTGTTCCTTGATTGTATATGGTAATTAATTTTACTGTTTGTGGCAAGGCAATACTAATTTTGTTTTTGGAATGTAATGTGCAACAAACGTAACTCATTTATTTACATGTTTTTTAATTGTAATTGAACATGTTTTACGACTAAAGCTTAGCTCATAGCAAAACTAACTGTGCACTTTGTAATTATTTTAGAATAATTTAATAATCCTAATATATAAAATGAAGTGTCCTGACCGACACATACTCACTCACTCATCAACGCACAGCCCAAACCGCTGGACCTATAACCATGAAATTTTGAGGGAAGCTTCCCCTTGCCAGCATTAGGAATGGATTTTTTGATATTCGATAGTTAAGGGGGTGAAAAGGGGTGAAATGTGTTTTCAAAGAATCCCTGATATCTCATTAACTGGCAAAACTATCATAATTTTTTTAACTTCAAAATCTGTATTGCCTGAACAAATGCATATTTGCGAATGTTTAGATTTTGCGAAATTTGAAAATTAAGGTTGTGAAAAGCTGTAAAATGTGTTTTTCATTAATCCGTGATTTCTTCTTAACTATTTCAGATAGTACTGTGATTTTTTCTTTAAAATGATGCTTAAGTAAATATCTAAAAAGTATTTGTAGAATTTTAAAATTCGTCCTTGAAAGCTCTTAAATACATAAAAGTAAATATCTAAAAAGTATTTGTAGAATTTTAAAATTCGTCCTTGAAAGCTCTTAAATACATAAAACGTGTTTTTAATTAATCCCACTTATCCCCTAAACCAGTGGAAATATTGAAATAATATTTGCTTCAAAATAAATCTTACGTAAATATCAATAAAGTTATTTCAGGATTTTTTGAAATTCATCCTTGAAAACTGTTGAAAAAAAAAATGTGTTTTTGAATAATCATCTGTACCGCTTATACCCGTTGAGATGTCGAGATGATTTTTGATAAGAATGAAGCTTATGTAAATATCTACAAATCTAATTTAGGATTTTATGAAAATAGAAAATTAAGGATGTGAAAAGCAGTAAAATGTTAGTCTCCCAAAAAAAAAAATATCATGGAGAAATAATTCAACAGTTGTTTCTTTATGTCTCTTTGGACTGTAACCTGTACATATGAAAGAATTATCACGGCTTCTTTTAAGCAGTTACTCAGGTATTGTATAAAATTTGTGGTGTGGGAGGGGTTGGGGTTACGGGTTTGTATCCAGTGCATCACATATTTTATCCAGAGTTAATGTTTACATTACATAATTTCATGCGGACAAAGCCGCAGCCGGGCAGCTATTTTATTTTATATAAAGATGAATTAAAAACAAATATGTTCTGTAATTGAAGTACGCTCAGTGAAGTGGACTGGATAGTGCTGTTTGTATTTATTTTAAAGATATACAGAGAATATAGTAACACCATTAATTAATACGTAACTAAAAGTTAGTTTACTCTTTTCTATAGTACACACGGGCGAAGCCGCAAAGGGACAGCTAGTTTATAATAATTTTCAAAGACATGAAGCATAGTTTTCTTAATTTACGGAGTTATTAATGTTGTGCCGACAAATTAAGGAAAACCTGGGTAGATGTCTTTATTGGGTGGAGCTCAAAGATGGCTGAGCTACCATCAACCAATTGCTTGCGACTCAGCCAATACTGTAAGGGACAATATAGGGAAAGAGATTGACTTGTGAGTGCCTACAAGCACTGTGAGCCATGTCAGTATTGAATTGTGGCTGTACATGTCTTAGGCACAGCTGCAGCGCTGTGAGGGGCTGCTGGACCGCGGGGACGGCTGGCTGGTGATCCACGGTCTGGGAGCAGCTGTCACTCGTGCCATCAACCTGGCCTTGCAGCTGCAGTTGCGACATCTGGGGAGTGTACAGCTGGCCGTCAACACCTCCACTGTCGACCTCGTAGGTCCGTGTTCATTTAGATCTCTGTTTTGTTTTGTTCACCTGTACTTAACTTCTGATTAATTTATGTTATATGAAGTAGACATGTCTGTATATAAACAAATTGGAATCGTTAGCATTAATTTATACTACATAACTTACACTTGCAAAATTTCTCTCCTACTTAAATGGAGTAACCTGTATTATTGATTATTTGATATTGATACACAGGATTTTCACCTATTGATACCTGAAAACAGATACTTCCAATATCTGTAGTTGATTTTTTTTTCTGTTTAAATAGATAAACATTGAGAGTTATAAAGTAACTAGGATGTTTACTATGCTTCATTTAGGATACAAATCCTAAGTTTTTCCGGGTATTTCTTGGCACAGAAAACTTTGCACAAAATCAGGGATGTTTCCAGGAGGGACTCCACCAAATGCTAAGGCAAAAAGAAAATCATAATTACAGTCTAACCAAAAATTGTTGTCATTTGTGCGGTATCTCTTCCCATCATTCAAGTACAGTGTCAGAATCAAGTGTGTTTAAGACAAAACTATTGAATAAAGGAAATCTTAAAAGTAAACTCGATTATATTGCTTTTCTTGTAGATACAAAGTATCTGCTCTTGGTATTTCCCAGTTGATTATAAATGTCCATTTCCTGTCTACGTTAAAAATGCAATGAAGAGAGAAACCCATCTCTTTGTAAATATTCTTGGCTTATTATTTCCCCAAGTCAACAAGGGTTATATTGCAAATACATGTATTGCACTTTATTTACAACAGGTGGTAAGGATGGATTTTAAAAAAATGTCTCCCCCTTCATGAATTAATTACAAAACCGTTGGATTCATTTGCAAAATTGTTGGCTAAAGACGGCTCACTAAAAACTTGTGGGAAAAGTGTATATCTCAATTAAAATATAGAGGTGCTGAAACATTTTGTATATTCTTTCATAAACCTGACAGGGAAGTACATAATAAACCAAGTAAATGAACGATGACTTGCAAACATATTGGAAAATGGACTAAGACTCAAACATATTGTGGAAAGTATGTTTTTTCTTGGCAAGCAGAATATTGTGTTAAGGGGTTACCGTGATGATGGCAGTATCATAGTTGTGGAACAAGCCCAATAAATACAGGCAACTTTAGAGAGTTGTATGTTGTACACATTATGGTTGGACAGAAAGTTTTGAAATAGTACATTTCAGAGCAGCGTATAAGCAAGACCATGCAAATTTATCTCATTGCATATATTGATCAAGTATTTCTCTTCATCATTGTAGACACGGTACCTAAGAGTAAATGTTATTTACAGCTAACTTTTTGATCAAACAACTGATGCTTGTTTTATGCCATTGATGAATATTACTTTAGTGTATCGCCAGGGAAATATTTTTTGGGAGTTTTAAAAGAACTAGACCTTGACGTAACTGTGTTGGGATTGGAACAGATGGTTGTATTGTGATGGCAGAGTGCTGTTAGGGATGTCCAAACAGAAGCTACAATTTCTGTTTGCTATTCATGTTTCATTCATGATTTAAATTGGTCTCGTCATATTTCATATAGTGTCCAAAGTGTTAGGAATGCAACAGGTGTACTGAAAGAAACAGTTTCATTATTTACAGCATCAGCAAAGAGAAATATTCTCGTAAAGCATTTCTTTGGGAACCGAGTAGTTGGAATATGTGAAACTTGATGGACCGAGAAAGACACAGCCAAAATAGTTGCAACACCCTGTGAAATTTCAGAGTAGAGGGAAATTCATACTGCTGCAAAAGAAAAACACTGATCCATGCTTTGAGTGACAGTGATTTCATAGTGTAACGAGGGGGGAGGGGTGGTGTTGATGATAATGAGTTTGTTGTTGATATTGTTATGATGATGCTGTTACTATTCATGTGGTGTTCATGTTGCAACGACATAACTCCCTTCTGTTGCTATTGTATGTAGTTGGCAGGCAGAACAACGACGAAAACAAAGGAGCTGATGTAGAGGTGGTGCCTATGATATTGATGCCCGGATAGCAGTAGTGTTAATCAGCAAAGAATAAAGTGAAAATAAAAATTGGCCTTTATTTAAACTTTCAAACTACTTTACGAGACAGGAACAATACTGGCTAGACAACCCCGTATCATGCCAGAACTCCCTGGCAGAGCCGTGAGCGCTCGCCCTGGGTTCTGTTAGTTAGCTTTCTCTAGATATTGCGACTTGCCGTTTGTTCTCCGTGGAAACACCTCGCCCGGGATCTTGTACTTGTTCTAAATCATGCTGTTATAAGCACCTACACCTTGCTGTATGTAATACACCAACTAAGGAAAAATAATGCTTTTGAATAATGCCCTTTATTCGCGAATCCGCCCTCTAGCCTTCACAGCTCCTCTCCAGCCTCTTAACATGTCCTTTCACTCCTGCCATGATGGCCCAACTAATGAACACTCAGGCGACCATCTCCCGGCAACTGTGTCCAAGCTCCGACATAATACAATTAACTGTTTGCAAGCTCCTACTAACGACGATTTAACCGGTCATCTCTTCACGACCGCTCACTAGTTCGGATGGATCACGACTAACTGCTCCCGGCGAACACCCAGACTTACTCGACTGAGCGGCGGAATGATACAGCGGGATCCAAGTTGTTTGAAAAGTGGGTCGCTAGACATTAATAACAGAAGAAAAGTATGTAACATAGGTAGTTACGGACAAATTTGAAAAGTGTTTTATTCCACCATAACAGCTAAATATTTATTAGTTTATTAATTGGGGATATGCTGCATTGTCAATCTGTCGCAGATCACCACCTTTCCAGAGTTCTGTTGCGCATGACACTACCACCCAAGTTGAAGGCCTAACGACATGCTGCTCTCACTGCATTCCAGCATGCCTCTGTACGGTCTGAACTCTGACCTGCCTGCCAGATGAATCCAATCCCAGCGGAGGCAAGCTCAGAGGCTACTAGAAATTTTAAAAATCCAAATGAGGCAAAATATAAGAAAAAGTTATTTAGAAAAGTTGTTCAAAATTAAATTCTCTTTAAAATGAGTCCAAACACGATATAAATCAGATAAAATGCTTAAATTTACTACTTTTATCTTGCCTTAACTGTTAAAATTTAAATTTTGAATAAAACTTTACTGTTAATTTTTCTACTAGCATCCCCAATTAATATGTTAAATCCTGCCGTATACATCCTTATACTTGGTTAAGTTGGCTTAATTAAATTGTTTTAAACAACAAAAAATGATGAGACCAAGAATGGGCCACGTGCCACTGCACGTCATAATATTCAAAATTGTTTGTATGTATAAATGATATTTTCTCACACTTGCCATCTCTGTGCATTTTACAGAGGTGTGGAGTTTACAATTCCACTCTTGAATTAATTTCAGTTTAATATTTCCCCAACATTGGTAGTGATATCATTATTCTTAATGATTATATAGCTATATCAGGAGTCAATTCAATTTCCAGAACAAGTGTACATTGGAAGTTTTCTCTCTCTTAGGGAAATTACATCTTTATCGACAATGGAAATATATTAAACGGGAGCACTAGCCAAGAGCACTAATATTGAAATGTATGTCAAACATGGATCTCATAATATCTGCTTGGACACTTGAGGGTGCACTGGTCCTAGGGCAGGCGGCAAGTCCGAGCCTTTGTGAATCAAAGATCACAACCAAACTTAGGATTCTTATCTCAGACAGGCATTTGGCAGATGCCTGGCAGGAAAGGATCAAATCTAATGACTTATCTCAGTGTATTATTTGGTAGTCATTTTCTTCTGTATTGTGTTTTCCTAAGTGGTATATACAAAACTTAATTTCCAAAGTTCCTAAGTGGTATATACAAAACTTAATTTCCAAAGCAAAAATTCAGTTATAAAAACGAAAGACATGGTTGTTTGTTTATTTCTCTTATGCATTTAAATAATAAATATGCTCAGTCTCCCCTCAGATTTAAGGAAATATTTTCAAGTTCCAAGATGACATACTTCAGCCAAAACTGTTTTCAGTGTTTTCTTAAACAAGATGATTGATAATGTAGCCAGTAAAAATATGTTCAATTGAGTGTCAGAATGAACGATATTGCAACTGTTAAATGTGTATATAGCAGTGAGTTCTAATTCAGTTGGTACCTGCTTCGTGGGAATGTTTTGATCACTGCTCACTCCAGTGTGGGAGATTGTGTTCTAAACTTTTCCTTGTTCTATGATTGCATCTTTATGCATTCAGGTTTTTTTTTAATATATGACTGTATGTAAGTCAAGCCTCATAATGGAAACAATTTTTCTTCTAGTATTTCACCAATAAAATACAGAAGCTGCCCTTTCAAAATTGTGGCTTGTTAAATAGAGTTTGGAGTGTTACTGAATTGTCATTAACTTGAGATTGTGTATTGAAGTTGATTTTGTGCTCTTCAAAATTGTAAAAATAATATTTCACTTATAGTTATTGAAGTATATACTTTTTTATTTTGGGTACTGTAGATATCCCACAAATTTAATCCATGTGCAAATAATCAAGATTTGACTGAATTGTATGAGAACACATCTCTGGGATAGACAGTGTGTTACATTGACATTCTGGTGTTGCAGACAGCCTGGAACCGACGGGAGACCAAGGTGATTGGGAGGTACAGACCCGCCACAACTCGTCTGTACATGTGAAGGTGTGGCGGCAGGCACCGTAGTCATGTTCTTCACAACTCGCGAGCTAGTACAGTGGTTAGGACTGACAGTGTTTGAGATGTGGGTGCAACTGTTGGCTGTGACCGCCTTCACAGTGACCCTCGCCCTGCAGCCTGCTAACACGTCGTGGTGGGTGGTGTTCTCGCCGCTGTTTGCAGGGGACGCTCTCTGCGCCTACTTCTGCACCATTGTGTTGATCCGCATGCAGCTTGAGGAGATGTACAAGGCGGCTGTGCTGCGTGCAGCTTGGAGCATGTCCCTGCTACTGCTACTGTTTGTGTTTAAGTTCCTGCTGTGCCGCAAGCTGTCTGGTCAGAGCGGACTCGTCTTCTCGGAGGTCATGTCCCCAGTCTTCATACTGCTACAGCTTGTACTCATCCGTGCCTGCCAGTTGCACTGAAACTATGCCACGTACACTTCTGCATCTTTCCTTCACTGTCTTTTCTTTATGTGGAACAAATGTGTTGGTGCAAAGAGTTTTAAGTACAAAACTGAGGATTTTGATCATGTGATTTTTAAGTTACTACTGCAGTAATGTATGAACTGTATTAAATTATTAATATCTTCCAGTTAAAATTTTCCTTTGAGTGTGTTTTTTCTTCTTTTTTTCAACTCTACTTCTTTGTCTGGGATAGTTGAAGGGCAACGCAGAATAAATGAGGAGTAACAGAAGCGACAAGATATGATATTTATCGTATTCTTTTTCTCTATGGATTGTCATGATGTCTGAGTTCGTAGAAGTTTGGTTAGACTGCAGTTGCAGTTTATTAGGACATATTTTACTATCTGGGAGGAAATTGATACGTAAGTATCGTCACATTTACCATTTCTAAAAAATACCAATAAGACACAAACAAATTGCAATATTTATTGAAATACAAGTGGTTGTTTGAACTAATGTCTCAAATTCCATATGGCTTTGTTTACCTTCCTGTACGCCCCGATAACTGGTACAATAACAATGGTTTAAAAGCTTGTAATAGAGTTAGTTATTATCTCAAGTTGAGCCTTGAATCATTGTGTTTATTATTTCTAAATATTTAGTTAATACACAAACTAATTACAGTATTTCAAAAAATAAAATTGATTACATAAATCAATGTCACTAATGCACGTTGTATGTTTTATATTCCTGTGCGTCCCGAGAGCTTGTACCATAACAACAATGAAAAAGCTTTTCTTGTCGCTTTTGGTACTACTTATTTGTTCTGTGATACAGACATTTCTGATTAAAATTTACATCAGAAAATAACAGACAGTATAATATGGTCGAGATTTTATGAGTACTGGATTTTAGGAGAGCAGTCATTTTCAGAAACAATTAACCTAAATCATAAAAGTGTACAAAATATTTGAGAAATCGTGGCAAAATTACGAGAAGTATCATTGTAAATAGATTGAAAATACATTAACTACAGTAATTCACAGTGGTGAAATAAATCATTTACTAGTTTTTAATATCGCTAGCTGCAAAATGACAAACGTTTAAAAAAACCAGCAGTGATGGTTTAGGAGGGGGTGGGGGGAATGGAATACACTTTTGGTCTTGTTTTTGCTTTTGACGTGTTGTTACTGTTATTGGAAATGACTAATTAATGTGAAAAATATATTTTAAAAAGTTTTCACAAAGACACAACGAAATTTTCAAAGATGTCTTTCTGGCAGGGGTATAAACAGTAAACTGATATTTATTTATCATGAAATTTAATTTTATGGTTCAGATAAGTTACAAATTATACCAGGACGATTGTACTTCACACTTAAATAGCCATAATACTTTAAAAAAAATTTCAAAGTTGACTTTATTTCATAGTTTGCCACTAGGTCAGATATGCATGTACAGTATAATGGTAACTGTAACTTTGCACATAACTTTAAATTGTACAGCATAGTGACATTTGCAGTGCTCCTAGAGCACAAATCTGCAAACAGAGTCTGTATCAGTGCATTGTGTGACATACTGTATGTCTTGCCGTTTTATAATGCATAATTGTCACAGTTTATATTGTAGTCCATTAAAATGTTACTGTATATTTTTACACTCTACCGAGAAAAAGTGAACTACACAGTCTTGGTGGATAATATGCTCCTGCGGGCAGGTAGTGAACAACAGATATCACCCTTCCCACATTGCCACGTTGCCAAGTGAACCACAGTGTCGCCTCGACGTAGTAGAGCGAAGTTGGAAAATAAAGCTTAGCGGCCACCTCGCCTCACACTAAAGACTACTCTGTGTTGGATATTGTTTACGTGCCGCCGTGTGGGTTTGAAGGGTCGATGCACTTGATTCCTCTGCACCACGCATGTAAATGCTATAATAGTCATTTGACATCTCTAACTCATCTCGCGCTTATTGTTCCCCAAACATGTCACTATTTCAAAAGGAAAATGGATGGCTCTTATTTATTTATTTTCTGATGGCTGTCAAGTGAACTGAAGTAACACATACTGAAAGTTGTGTTAATAATGGTTTTAGAAAGGCATTGAACCGTTTTGAATAACTTTGAAGTAAATACTGTAAGTAGCTAAAAATTGCAGTCTGCCAGAGATAGAACAAATTAAAAATTTTAACAAGTTGTTATACTTTGCAAATGCATATTTAACTACATATTAGCAATTGTCAGTTAGAAAAGTGTTTTGTAAGATGCACAATATGACGTTTAACAGGATAAATATCCCAATGTAAAATTCTATTTGCAAGGCAATATATGCGTACCTTCATGGGCCATGCTTAGACGAACATTGCTTCAGTTATATATAGGCCTAGTCCTTTTGGATTAATAATGACAGTTCTTATTAATTACTGCATTACCTTATAACAGTTACACATGGTTGTATAAGTTATGTGTAAGATGCACATACAATATTAGATTGATGACCAAAGGTCGTATAGTCCAATTAAAAAAAGCACTACTGTATTTGTTTCTGCATACCTTCATTAACTTGAAGATAGAAACCAGGGATGTATATTATTTTACACACTCTTTTACATTTATGTTTTCATTTCAATTAAATTTTAACACTTTTGATGAAAGCCATTTATTTCTACTATAACATAGTTCATTATCGTGCAACTCTATTTCTGTGATGAATATTTAATAGAAAAAAATATGTTTCCCATGAACGTGGCGAAAAGAAAAGCAATATTTGTTGCTACTAATATCTGTGTGTGTGTTGGTGTGTGTGTGTATGTGTTGGTGTTGGTGTTTGTGTGTGTGTTGGTGTTTGTGTGTGTGTTGGTGTTTGTGTGTGTGTTGGTGTGTGTGTGTGTTGGTGTGTGTGTGTATGTGTTGGTGTTGGTGTTTGTGTGTGTGTTGGTGTGTGTGTGTATGTGTGTGTTGGTGTTTGTGTGTGTGTTGGTGTTTGTGTGTGTGTTGGTGTGTGTGTGTGTTGGTGTGTGTGTGCATGCATGTGTGTGTGCATGTGTGTGTACGTGTGTGTGCATGCGTGATACATGCACACAATTCGCTATGAGAGGTCATGCTGAATCAAGTAGACAGAAGGGAAAACAGAAATTAAATTAGTACATAGTCATGTTTAAAATGTTTTAAAAAATAATTGTTAGTCTTGAAATTAATATTATTTCACTTAACAATGTGTGTATTTTGTGTTTTACTTAACAATGAATAATCCGAATCATAATATTAGTCCTAGGGCTAGTTACATTCATCAATTATAATTGAAGAGTAGTTTTCCAGAGGAACAAGGAAATACTCGGCTGCACAAGACTGGATTAGGCTGAATACTGTTAGGACTGGAGTTTTTTACAACTTTATACTCATGGGTTGGGAATATTGGTGAGTGGGATGAACAGAGTTACCTGGATCCAGAGATTTTCATAGTCAAATTCCCGACACTCATAATTCCTCTTAAAGTTTTAGGATGCAAAAATTATGCTTAAATTTTGATGCTAGATTATAAAACTAATTCTTTGTTCACAAATCATTAAAATATCATTTTCTTAGTGCGAAAATAACTTAAGTAAATATAGAAAAGTCTATAATGCAATCAAACATAATGGCTGAAAATATTGTATTGTTATTAATAGGCAAAAAAATTTAAACTTCTCTGTGAGTTTAATTCTCACATGTCCAACTCCCTACTGTATCACATTTTATAAAGATATTCATTTTTAATATAAATGATGTGCCCAGTTGAGAAATTAGTACAGCATTTTATAATTGTTTTGAAATAGGTAAGTAGAGAAGGGTTGCTACATACATTTTGTCTGTCATAACATTCAATAAAAAGCATTTCTGACTCCTCAACATAATAAAAAAACCCTCTTACACAGCTATACCTAAAAACCTAATAATTTATCATTCTGACTGATGCTAAACTACTCATGGTCCTAAAATGAACATTTACACAAATTTATGAACAGTGAAATGACAAAATGGTCCACATTTCCACTTGAAATGTACTTTATGATACACTCTTAAATTTTTCCATTATCCATCATTTCAGCAAAACTAAGTTCTAAGTTGGACACCTGCCCAGGCTTGAACTTTTATGGAGGGTTTGGATTAAAGTTTTAAGTTCTGCACATTGGTTAGAGACATATATTCAAAACAAAGTTAGCTCGCAAAACTGAAAATACCGTAGAGTCTCGTTATAGCGAAATGTCACGGTTCTGTATTCGAACTTCGCTATAGCCGTGTCTTCGCTATAGCCGAATTTGGCCGATTCAGACCCCTAAACCCAAAAATTGCATTAAAACGGTCTTTAATCTTATTTAATTACAAAGTAGTACGACATTTTAAGGAAATATGCGTTTATTTTAACAAGTAAGTGTGTGCTGGTTACAATGATACCCAACAAGTATGGGTGCAACTATTCGCTAAGTCTAAACGGGCCAAAATCTCCGCCGCGTCATGTAAGTATGGCTATCAATCGCTGGACTGCCTCAACGAAGTCTCGCCCGTGCGGGCGCGTGGCAAGCGTGCATGCGCCGGCAGTCTACATGATTACACTGCAGGCCGCGGCAGACTGTAATCAGTTTGTCGATTGTAGCAGTTTATTTATTTATATATATATATTTATTTTAGCACGCATGCTCTGATGATAATTCTGTGTGCCCTTTCACACTGTGGCAT
Organism: Medauroidea extradentata; assembly: GCA_003012365.1. NCBI lineage: Eukaryota > Metazoa > Arthropoda > Insecta > Phasmatodea > Phasmatidae > Medauroidea > Medauroidea extradentata. The sequence continues at coordinate 21,197 of PNEQ01020916.1, forward strand.
GCGACGCGTTGAATAATTTGTGCGCATGCCAGAGACATATAAAAGTCAGCTTGGACGGGTGAAGGTAATGGTTCACTTGTCCGTTGGGCAAGCAATTGTACTGTATTTGCCAGCAAAAGTAAGCGGACGCCAACATTGGTAGTTGCTTTATTTTCGCGCACTAGTAGTAAACTGTGTTAAGTGTGGCAGCACAAAGTTAAGTTCGAAGCCTATTGGTAGTAACAGAAGTGCTCGCACGTGTATGCATTGACTTTTATCAAGGTCACAAGTTTGTGATTTTATTCCGGCAGTGTGCCGACAGAAAACATGTCTGACCTATGTGAGCATTACCAAATCTTGATACAGTTCGTTGAAAAGCACTAGACACGCTCATTTTCACACACGGCCCACCACCCATGATTTTTTACTTTTTATTTTTCTTTCTTCTCCTTCAGCTGTCCAAACAGATTCGTTCCAAGTCTGAAAATAATGTGACTTACTACTCTTGTTCCCACGTCATTCCTGACGGTGTGTACGATACTTTAACAATGCAACGGCCAACCTGCAAGGATTTATTGCTTCTCGCTCAAGTTTATGGGACGTTTAGTGTGTTAATTTATAATTAATGTACAGTAAATGTTGACATTGCCATTAAACTAAGAGACAAAAACATGTACGGCCTACTGTGTGAGCATGAAGGTGAATCAGAACAGCAAATGCATTGACAGGAGACTGTAACACCAATGCATCCTCTCATCCGCCGTCCTTGCTGCTTCTCTCAAAGGGTAAGGCCGCACTGCAGGAGGGTTGATTGGATGGTGGAGGGTGGATACACGCCTGGTGACAATCCATGCGAAGTGTCGCAAGTGCTAGTAAGTGGCGCCAGCCTCACTGTCTACCACCATGCATCCACCCGCCTACCTACCATCCCGGCGAGTCGCCAGGCGAGTATCCACTAGAACAGACGTGTTTGTAAATCCATCCAGGTAGCTAGGCGTGTGAGCAAGTGTTATGGAAGAAGCATTAATAAGTGCGGTGTACAAACGAAGGGCCATCTGGGATGCTGAGGATGCGTTGAGGAAAAATTCTAAGATCCTATCGACATAGTGGGAACAAGTGGCTGAGGAAGTCGGAACGGATGGTAAGTTAGCTTTTCCACCATCACAGTAAAAACTCAAGTAATGTATCTGGAAAGTTGTGGCAGAATAAAAGGGACTGTACAAATAAGTTAAAAGTACATCAATTTATATGTATGTAAAAACATAATGTAATAGTAACAAAAGAAATAAGGAAATATTGTTAAATAAATATCAATGATACATAATGCACAGGTTATGGGACATTGTTAAACATATACCAACGATGGAGTATCGTGAATTTGCAATTATATGCACTCATAATAAGAGTAGCCTTATAAAACGTGACCAACAATCACACACAGTGTTTGTGCACCAACGGTTAGTGTTCATTCCAGTCGTTCGTTCATTTCATGTGCTTGCCGTGCATTGTGGCGACAAATTATGTTCCATGGTACAGCATAGTCATCTTGCCAGGGGACAGACCCAACGCCATTGAAATATCTACTGAACGTTTCTCTCATTCTCATTGCCACGGACGAGAATCTGTGATGAACAGTCGCATTGTTTGAGTGATTTGTACTGTGACATCACCAAACGGCATGTATGAGTCTATGTTTTCGTGTCTCATAACAAAGTTATGTAAAACGCAAATGGTTTTCACAATCTGAACGGCGTTGGCAACACTCGTTTCGATGCTTTTGTTCAGTAATCTCCACTTAGCAGTCATTATACAGAATGTGCATTCAACACAGTTTCTTGCACGACTCAACTGGTAGTTAAAAATTCTTTTTTCATCGTCCAAAGGTCTAGCAGGATATGGTCGCATCAGGTATGGTAGCAATGGGTACCCTTCATCACCTAGTAGTACAAAAGGAGCTAGTGTGGTTGTTGAAGGGAGAGGTCTTGCTTCAGGTACATCAAACTGACCAGATTCTAGCAAATAAAACAAGGAAGACGTTCGGAAATTCCCCCCATCGCTTTGTCGTCCTGCATTACCAACATCAACAGTAATGAACGTTTTATCTGCATCTACCACAGCCTGGAGTAAAATTGAGAAAAATTGTTTATAATTATGGTACTGTGAACCACTGTTCGGGGACATTTAATGCGCATGTGTCTTCCGTCAATACTCCCCAAACAGTTTGGAAAGTTCCATTTGTCGAAGTATTTGTCTGCTACTGATAGCCAAGTTTCGTTTGTGGGTACAGGGAGGTGCACTGGTTGCAAAACATCCCACAAAACTATGCATGTGTCATGGATGATCTCTGCCACTGTGGTTTTTCCCATTTTGAAACTCAATCCTAATGAGTTGAACGACTCCCCAGTTGCTAGGAATCTGAAACACATATACATACAAATCACGTCAGTATTATCCATAATATGAACGTGACCACACCTATTATAACTAATATCCTACAACATAGGATAACACAACAATACACAATAAATCAAAAAATACACACATATACATGTGTGTATATGTGGTTAATCAACATAATGTAATATGTTCCTGACATCTTGAAAAATCTAGTGACATTTAATTAATTTGTAATACTGTAATGCTGTTCTGTTAATGTACACAGATAATAACAATGGTTTAACACCTAAATTTAATGGACTATGCCCTAGTCTAATGATTTGTATAACCTTGCTATATAAAATCACTGTGGTATAAAATTATTGATACGACCTGTATACAAACTGAAAATATACGAGCACACAACTGAACTCTGACAAATAATAATGTAACATACTGCGTGTTATCTGGGCAAAACATTTATAGTGTATTATTGTTGGTTGTTTTATTGTCTGATTCCAGTGAAATCACTGAAGGCAAAATGGAAAAATTTACGAGCCTATTTCACTAAGGAGCTACGTCAGCTTGATACACCAAGGAGTGGAAGCGCCGGAGGTGTACATATAACAAGCTCGTGGGCCTACTTCCAGCAAATGGCGTTTCTGAAAGACACTGTAAAACGCGCCGAAAGATTAAGGAGCAGTAACCTTCCGACGCAAGTGCTCAATTCGGAGAACAGTCAGAATGAAGCAGTAGATGAGATGGACGAGAGCTGTTTAACAGGCAACGAACAAGACCCACCTTCCAATGATGCAGCTGTTCTTGTTGAAAAAAATACAGCTGACATAGCTTCCGATGATAATTCCCGTGGTGATATGCAAAAAAACATTTGTACCGAGGCGAGCTATTACAAACAAGCGTAAGCTGCAACGTTCAGGAACACAGGATTACCAAATGGGCAAGGAAGATGAAATAGTGCATATAGAAAAGCGGATATTAGCTCTGCTTGAAAAAGAAGTGAACAGTGAAAACGATGCTGACTTGTGCTTTTTTAAGAGTCTGTAGCCATACATGCGGGACATGTTGCCAGTTCGCAAACTACGCGTCCGAGGCGATGTACAAAGTGTTGTTTTGAGGGAATACGAGGCTATTCATCAATCACAAGCCCCTACCCATTTCTTTGCTCCACAATTTCAGTCACCGGCCACTTCTACTGATGCCATCGCTCCGCAGTATCATTCACCAACCACCTCTACTGATGCCTCAACAACATCTGGCACTTTCGCAAGTTTCGGAACACTAATTTCTGCAAGTTATGAGGGTAGCTGTAGTGTGGAGGAAAGTCCTACTAACGCAACCACATTTATCAACTTCAACCATACATCATGACATTTCTGTACTCACAGTTTGGTTTTATGTGTTACATGTAATATTACATTTCCATTGTTTAGTAGGCTAGAGCATACTATTTACTTTATTGCTGTTAAATTGTATGTAGCTGCTAATGTTCGCATGCCAAGCTTTTCTTATACTTATAATGTTTACAACTAATTTCAATAAATATTACTCTCTTGTTCTATCTTTTCACATTGCTTACAAATGTTAACAGTTAACTCGTTTAGTACACATAGTATTATGCACCAATACTAACCTGAGGGTAATTACCAAGCGCTGTTCTGATGATACAGATTCCCTGATGTTCGTTGATGTTCTCTGTAGATACAAATCAACCCTTGAGAAGAGAAAGTCAAATGTTTCTGTAGTCATACGTAAGTAGCTGTTAATCTTGTTTGGGTGACCTCTGATGGTTTTGTAAACTCTTACGAAGTCTCCATCGTCATTCCATCGTAAATAGTAACTGTGTATCCACGGTTTTTTACGCCGCCAATTGACGTTCACCCTTTCACTGAGTAACATTTTCCTCGCTATTTTTGAGAGAGGCATGTTTCATCTTCGTGTGCCGAGGTTATTCTGACTGTGGCCAGTGGCGATGCGTGACCTAATTTGAAAGGCAAGCTACTAATCATATTTGTGACTACCAGGATTTTAGCATTTAAAAAGGGAAAGAAACTGGGGGTGGGGAAGGCTTAAAACTCGAAATATTGTAACGGAATACTGAAAACCCCATTAAACATAGAAAAAGAGAGAAATAGTAAAACCAACTAAAAAGCATATTCCGTGGCAGTAAGCTTGGTAGCCAGTTTAGTAACCTACTACTGATGTAGTGGAAATCGTACCGTAATGGCTTGTATGGCGCCTGTTATGTTATCACGTGTCGCGTCAAAGATTCTTTAACAGAATGCGTGTAGGCAATATGACAATATGTCAGGATACCTGATATCTTAAGATAAAACCAAGGAGCCAGCCAGGGAGTTGGTCAGATTGTCATGTTAATATCTACAGAATGCCGCGTTGCCGTTAGGAAATAACGGTTGGTGATATGGCCGATCTTGAGGTATGGCATTATTATAATCATCACTCTCATAAAGCCTTCGTTTAATATCCTGCCATCAACACTGTTGAACAATGTTTGTATTTTTGCAAAGAAAAGCTTTGGAATCCAAGTTGCCAATAAAGTCTTAGTAATCCTAACTCTGCAAACTTGCATATTTTCAAAGTTAGTTGTAGTATAAGTAAAGGTACAATTGACTTAACACAAAATATAGCACACACAGTTTCCAAATGCCACACGATACAATGTGCGCACAGAAAAAACAGTACAGGATCGTCTCACAGAAAGTTAAGTAAAAAGTCAAATTATTATGTGACCTATGTGTGTGCGCCGCCAATAAAAATGAGGATACTGCCGATTTCATGTGGAGCTTGGTTATCGATTAGTTTGGAATGAACCTTACTACAGTTGTATAAGGTTCCTTTCTACCCACGTGTTTAGTTTATGTAAACAAGCGTGGCGTTTTGCGAAATTTACGAATTATTAATTTGGGAGATCGGGCATCACGCTTTTCATTGATTACAAAAACAAATGTACAAAGTAAACAATTATATTTACTAATGCTGCAAACACACAAACAAGTAATATACCATACATCATTTCCATCACACTTTGTGGAGACATCCCGAACATCTGTCCGTTTGCGGCGATAAATGTAGCTTACGAGATTTATATGTACACGTTTGATGTGTGCCTGTGCTACAACAATTGGGTTTCCAAAATGTTTCATTGTAAAACTGGCCTACATAAAAATAACTGTCAACAATCGATCTCACGAGGATAGCTTAAATATGTTTATGATAACAGAGCACAAAACACCATTAACTTATAGAAATTAACCCAGCAATATTTATAAAAAATTCGAATAAACAGACATTTTAAATGAGATTACAAACATGTTAAATTACGCAAATTTCGGGTGTCGGCTTACCTTCTCAGATGTGGTCACATCGTTGCTGAAAAGTAAAAACACTGCTGGAGAAGGTTTAGTATGTAATCCACGTACACAACACTTGCGTTCACATGATTCCGTTTCAGTAATGGTTTTTAGTCTCGTAAGACTATTTTTAATCCCTAGTATAGAAAGCGCAGTTAATAATGATACATTTCAACGCACAGTAACCAAATTAAATAATACACTATAATATTCACTTGGCAGCATTACCATGCACCGCGGGAACTTGCCAATATATTCAATTCGTGTAGCTTGTAAAAATCAACTGCCGGTGACCAGTGTTGCCAACTGAAGTTTAAAGAAAACCAGTAATGGCAATGGAATAACCACCGGAGACCTATCTTATCAATAGAAAAGAAAATTTCCAATTTACTAGTATCAGTTTAAATTGTCTTCGCCTCCCTGTTTAATCAACGTATAAGTTACAAAACTTGACCGGTAGAAGATTATCTGAAATCGCAGTAACTGGTAACAAAACCACTAATGTGGCAATTCTGCTAGGTTCGGCTATATTCGGAACACTTCGGCGAGAAAGCACTGAAATCGTAGCTTCTAAACAGCGTTACGTAGCCAATCTCCTCCCATGTTCCTTCCGCCCGGCCACCCCTCCAACCCCTTCATTCACCAGAAGACTATCGCTGCAACTCTATCCATTAGAAGCGATATTGCAAGCGCTTTTCAACAGCTTGCTTTGGTTTGGTTGTTTACGAGTTCTTATCTTCCAATTGACAGTGCTGTAATCCGAGCGGAATTCGTAAAAGATACATCTATCAGCACGAGTCATACTTAGCTTCTAGCAGAGACAAGGTTACAAGTAAATATTTATTATAATCAGAGAATTGTCACGAAGATGCCTGGGCAAGCACTGCTTGCCTTGCTTACCCTGACGAGACGCCACTGTCTGTGGCAGTGCGGCCACTATGCATTCACCCTCTACTATCGACCCTCCACCCTCCAATCAACCCTCCTGCAGTGCGGCGTTACCCAAAAAGCTGAAGGTCTACGGAGTAAATATGAGCTGTAGCAAGCTAAGAAGAGATAAGCAAGAGTAGTTGTGTGGGCAAATATTTGGCGTGGGTGCGTGTGTGAAGGAAAGAGACAGTGCTATCGCAACTCCCAGAGGCATTTCTTCTGTATGCGTAATGTGTGTGTGTGTGTATGACTCAGATATAGCATAGCCGGGGGCAATTATTGTTAGTGAAGATATAGCATATGTCCGCCGTTATTCAGTCAGAACACGCAGTTCTTGTTCCTGACAACTGTGTGTCTGGCATCGGAGTCTTCCTCTCTTTATCTCCCCCCCCCCTTCCCAAATAACTTGCCCATTTTGTCGCCGTTCCTTCACATTTCCGAAAATTCCGGGCCTCTATTCATAGATGAATTCTAATGAATGTATTAAATAATCTTTCCTACTCGCGATGTAAACTTTTTCCATTTTATTCCTTCAAAATTATTTTAAAAAAAATTTTTTTTTGGCGGGCATTGTTGTAGTTGCGTTGTTGTAGTAGCCGATGGCGTCGTTGTGTGGCTCGACTGTACGTATATCAAGATCCAAAATCGTAATCCAAAGTCGTAATCAATAATTAAAATCAGAAACGCAAACTTTATGTGAAACTAAACGCGGTTGAAAGCACAATTATTAAGTACGGAAATGTAGCCAACGGTCACCTTGGTTGAAAAGGGGTGGGGGAAATAAAGGTCACAATTATATTTTTAGAACAACGCGCGCTTTGTTTGGGGAGGGAAGCGATGTGTCCAGCAGAAGCGTGACAGCGCCTGTTAGCCGGCTTGAGGAGGGGAGGGGCTTCTCATGGTCACGAATCTCGCTGCAAGCCTGCTTCACACGACTCACCATACATATTTCTACTCATAAAATTCACATTTTTCATGGATTTTTTTACAATTTTTTGACGGTTCCTCATAAAGACTTCGCTATAACGGTGTTTACGATATTTCCGTGTTCGCTATGACGGGATTCTACTGTACTTCAAATTCTATGCCTTGGTTTATATTACTATGGTATAGTTCATTACACCCAATACCCAATAAACATATTGAAGGTGCATGACATACAAATGCATGAAGACAATTAAAATAATATGTGGTATGTGGTCAATGAGTTGCTTCAGTTTGGCATAATTAAAAACGACGATGACGACACGAGACGAGAAGAGGAGGAGAAAAAGAAGAAGAATAGACATTATTTAGTGTTCGTCAGAAAGTTTATGCGAATTCATATAAATGAAATGTATTTGATGTTCTCAAAGAAAATGGAACTTTTATAAATTTTGATAAATGACACTGGTAGGTATCAGTCATATTGTGAAATGTGTGTGTGTTTATAGGTGTAAAAGTGTAAGGCCTACACAATTTTGAATGTATGTATGCTTTTATAGGTGTACAAGTATAAGGCCTATGCAATTTTGAATACTTGTGACATAGCTTATGACTATGTGCGTAATGTTGTATAAGTGTTTATTTAAATTTCTGTAAGCATAGGCATTTGTGCAGTTTATTTTTCCTTGGTAACAAATTAATTATTAAAGTGAAATCATCATCTAGGTTCCAAACATGTAAATGTAACATTACGCACATTCTTATTCTTAAGGGGACTCCCTAGATAGGCAGTGTTTGTGTGTGTGAAACATGAGCGATAAGAGTGCCGCTAACCCACGTATGTAATACATTATCACCTCTCCGTGCAAGCTACTGCACTCAGATGGCATGCAGTGCTTTACTATTATCCTTTTTCCTAAGGGACTTAAAGTGATAACATTTTATTTGTGGGCAGCATAGTTCAAAGTCTAACGCGTGTTTCTATAGTTGTAATTTTTCCATATGTTGCAGTCTGGAAAACCCATTTTTTGGCCATTTTGAGGGGCCCGAAAATGATGTTTCTAATTAGCGTGCCAATTTTATAAAACTATAGCGACATAGTTTGAAATGTGTGTTCTTTTCGTATACATACAAATATATTTTGTGTTAAGTAGTTTTGTCAAAAAAAGAATAGCAGTAACTTGCTGCGTGTTTGAATCACAGATAGGGTAGCCCCTTAACATGATGTTTCAAGGGTTCTTGTGTTCAATTTTAATTTTACGCATACAGTGCGGCAGCCTATATCCGTAATTCTGTTGTCCGAAACTTGTATTATCTGTATGTAATCTGAAATGCGAAAAAAATTTGTGGAACTCGACGAATGTTTACAGTTCCAACTGTCAGCACCAAGTGTCGCTCCCACTAAGTCCAGAAGATCCATGCAGAGATAACACTCGACACTAATGTTTGACGCGGATTGTGGTGTAGCAGTGTGTTAGTCTCATTAGTCTACTTTAAAATGGTCTAGTGGAGCAGTGTGCGACTATCTACAGATATTGTCAAACAAACATAAGCTTCCGTGTGGTGGCGACGAGTCACGTGGCAGCAAAGAAAATATTGTATCCGTAAAAAAAGAAGTTTGAGATACAAAACAACTAGGTGCAGGCGCACGTCTCATTTCATCTTATGATGTCGGCATAATTTACTACACAAACAGAAAAATCAGCATTATTAATTTTTATTCTGACTGTGATAGATGCATAGAAAGAAATGAAATCCAGAAAAACAATATGTACATTTAAAGGGCACTGCCTACCTGCGTGCTTGAGGCTGAGAAGTGTCAGAGTTCTTAGGGCGACCTTGAAGCTCGCATCAAAAGCCACATTGCCACGAGCCTAGGTCTGAACTACCGTGTATTTTTATTATGGGCCACTTTAAACGGTGAACATGTAATTTTATTGGTGTTAAGTCTGTAGCAAAGTTCAGGGCACTTTTCTATCTGAGATTTTCATAAATTTGGTTTTGTATGGCAGCCTGAAAAGACTGGTTTTATCTATGTTGGACGGTTTTAAAACAAGTGTTTTTAATGAGTATGTTGGTTTATCAATGACATTTTTCCTGTGTTCTAAGTTTTGTTTCTTTTCATACATTTGCACAATGGACACATGTAGTTTCGGTAAAAAACATATTGTTGCATGCTGTGTTTCCGAGGGCGGGCTGGATGGGGCCTGTGTCGAAACACCTTGAGGGCTGGCCCATGACTCAAAGCCCGAGTGTCTCATAGTGGGAATCCCGCCGAAACTACGTCATAGATACCTGTCCCAACTGCGCTTTAACCCTTCGAGGGCGGCCTACGTGGCTAAAATCATGTCAGAAACATGA
>PNEQ01020917.1:0-31154 GCA_003012365.1 Medauroidea extradentata
GCCGCAGAGAGACGACCTTCGACACCCACCACGTCCGAAGGCTCGCTCGCCACTAACTTGTGGAAAGATGACACGCTGCGTTATATACAAACAAAATTCCTTGACAGCGGACATAAGCAAGCATTTAGGAAGCTTTTAAGCCGATCCGCCGCTCATTTGGGCGCATGACTATTTTTCACGGCGCTCCATTGGTCTTAATAACAGCAACTGTAGAGTAAATCGGGGCAATCTATATCAGAGTGTCTCGCGATACTATCGCCGTGTGAACAGTTCCCGTGTTGTCGCGACAACACTATCGTATTATCTGATCGAGCTAGATAATAGTTGGTAATAGGCTTGTCAGAGTACGTGCTACACGTATTGATAGTGAGTACGAGTGAAATAAGTACAGTGCTGGATTAGACGGTTGTATTTAGTTTTTCTCTACGTTTGTTCCACTTTCATTTAGTTAATATTTTACACCTTATTGCTTTATTTTTACTTCGACTGTTGGACACGTCTTCCTGTCGAGGTTAACTATCACAGAATGTTTTGATGAGTGTGCAGCAAGTAACTTAACAATAGCCATAATCATCTTGCCAAAAAAAAATTAGAGTGCCACGTCTGGGTGGGTGGACCGAAGTGCACTTTGTTAGTTCTTTAATACTAATTTCACAATGACATTGCACACGTCCCTCTCGCCCAGACTTCCGTCCAGACGTAACAGCATCGAGAGACGATCCAATAGCTGAACCACCGTCTTTGGACGCCATTTTGAGACAGAAAACTACCGATTTCGATGTCCGCATCTCGATATTCGTAATTAGCGGTATCAAATTAACAAAACATGAAAATATTAATTCTCTGAACGAGTTGAACATACATTACCTCAGATAGACGCACTAGTACACGCTACTCACACGTGCTTCAACGTAGAAAACTGTTCTAGGGCTTCAAATGTAGCTAAATAAATGTGTTACAACATTTGTTTGGACTATATTTTGATTATGGCCCAAACTTCTTTCAAATTAGCGTTGCAACGTGATCGCAATTTAAAATGAAATGTTTCATCGATTTTTTGCGACAGATTTTTTCGCTATACAAATATTTATTGTAAAATAACTATACATGTTTGATTCAACTACTCAAGACAAACAAAATTACGTTTACAGATGTTTACTAGAAAAAAAGTTACACAAATTGAAAGCCAAAGTGGTTGTATAGCTAACGCGCCATTTTTTGACCGTCATTTTAAGACGGAAAGCTACCGATTTCGATGTCCGCGTCTCGATATTTGTGATCCGCGGTATCAAATTAACAAAATATGTGTTTTAGCGTTATGTTCGTGTGGAGCCCATTTTCCTGAAAAGTGGGGAATGGCTCTCTTAGACTTGTAATGCTTGGAGATGATGGAACATCGCGAAAAATTTTTGTGCCAACATAACCTTGAAAACGCTGTAGTGTTTTTTGCAACATGTATGATTTTTCAAAGATCATGATTGGGTGTTATGCTTCTAGTCCGCAGACCAATAATATGCATCACATATTTCAATAGCGGGATTCTTGTTGGTTCAGTCAAATAGGGCAACTGCTCTACGCATAAACAAAAGCCAGTCATCTTTTCATAAGACGAACGTACATTGAAACCCAGCAAACAGTCAAGTTTTCCCGCGATGAACCATTATCACTAGTAATGATATTTCAGCAGTTTTCGTAACGAGACAATGGATGTTCTACTAGTAAAAATGGGTGTAATTTTTTAATAATTTTCTTTGAAACTAGTCATGAGGGGCAAGGAAGGGTGTTGTAACCCTCGGTCACTCACTGGGCTACGCCCCTGCTCTGGCTACGTCTACGCTTGAAATGGGCTACATCAGTTTCAGCCGCATTGTCCGGTTATCGTCGTCATTACCACGGCGGTTGTTGATGTGCGTGTTTATGCGTCGTGTCGTGTCGTGACGTGACGTGGGAGTGCTGTGACGTGCTGCGCAGAGGTTGTGAACCCGGGAGCTATATCTCTCGTCTGTGCGCCTTCCCATGTCGACGTGACACACGCCGACACATGGCTCGTCGCCGTCATTCTTCCGCCCTGGTGGTCACGTGACGGCTGCTTCAACTAGGCTTGCCTACTTTTACACTTCTACCATCATAACCGACAACTCGACTCGAATTTCGCATTGTGGCGCACCTACGAGATGGTGAGTTGAAAACCGAAAATGTGCGAAATATTTTTGGGGAAAAAAATTCTATAAGGCAATATTAATGTTTTGCTTACATTTTTTGCGTAAATTTAACTGGTGGGATTTAAAACCATAATGCTGTAATTGCCATATCATAAAAAAAAAAAACTTTGGCAGAGAAGGTCCATGGTATCCAGACACCCCTACCCCACTTCTGCCTCACGGAAACTGCTTAAAATAGCACCATTTTGATCCTTGAATTCCAAATTTTCCTCTTTGTTGGGGGAGATCGGTATTATTAGATAACATTCCTATGGGCCCCTCCCCCATAACCCGGTTCCATCCACCTGGCCGAATACAAATCAGAGCTACGGCCTTAACACTCCCTGAACAAAAATCCTGGGTGCTTCCCTGTAGCTACTTGTAAGGAGGACAATATGATAGTTTGGACACATTTTGTAAGATATACCCGTTGTTGGCCTGCATTTAAAATATAACAACAGTCTCCCAAGAATAAGCTTAAACAATACCAGAGTCACTTTTGAACTAGTTGTCATATGGTTTTACGTCAAAGGAAAGTTTGACCTTTGGGTATATCAGGTCTTTATTAATCTATAAATATTTAAAGAAGGTTCATGGTAGTATTAACAATTAAGAGTGAAACATGCTTTTTCCAGTGTGGGCGATAGTTCATTTTGAAAATGTTGAGGGTTAAGGTCATGACAGTGTGATTTGACCTCTGCTGAAATTGACGGAAAATTATTATTGATAGCAGCAAATCCATTTTAATGCCACCCGAAATGTAAAGAATCCAGCGTCGTACATAAGTCACATCATTTCTGAGCATACAGATATGACAGTAAAATATTAATTTTTCTCCAAGTGGCGAGGTTTTTTTTACGACACTGTTTATTCGTTTTTGTTTCATAAATTCTGAAATACGGAAAAAAGGCATCCCGTTAGTGCTCATGCTGGGTTATTAGTATAGCCCCGGAATAAGAGGACGTACCGTACAAAGCGGGACATTAGGTAAGCGGCAGAGGTGAGGGGACACGTACCCTTTAATATATTTACACTTAAAATTTTTGTTTTGTTCGTAATTCACGTCAATATTGCAAGTACTCTCCATGACATGTTTTCCTGTATGGGCGCGCGTGTCAATACCTGCCATTTTATTCAATGTTAACAAGATTTATTGTTATCAAATCGATTTTGTAAAAATATCCCCCCCCCCAAATCCCTTTTCTGCAATTACATGTCCAAACAGGAATGGTTTTCCAACACTTGTGTGTGTAAACGTCAAATATGCGTTTAAACGATGAAATAAGATAAAGAATATTTTTTATATTTTTGACCTAATTGAACATTCAGGGTGAGGCAGGAAGGGAAGTGTTGCGTGCCGATATATTACAAACAAAAAAATATGTAATCCCCCCCCCCCATCCTCCGATTTGTCAGTAAAAAGAATATGGCGAAAATTGCTATCCTGAACAATTACTTTAAAATCTCATTTATTTTAATAAAGTAAAAACAAAAATCATTGCGTGGTATTTCATTGCTTTGACATTATTCGGCGCGTCGTTTAAGTTTTTAATTTCAACAGATGATTTTGTGCTAGTGCGAATGGGACTTCATAAATTCTTTTGTCTTGACGTGTGCGAGAAATGAACTTGAAATGTAACGGAAAATGGATAAAGCCAAGATAGCGAACACTGATTCGTCGTTAAGACACATTTTTTCGTTGCGTAGAAGGAAGCAGGCGCGTGTAAAATACAGTAACATTGTCTACGACACAAGACGAAAATTCTGCAATAGTTTTTTGGCTAAGAAATTTAAGGTCAGTACAAACTTTGAATTATTCAAAGGTACAAAGGACACATCCGTAGGCCACCTTCGCGTCTCTATGATGATGGATTTGGTTTTCCACGTCTATTTGCACGCGTCGAGCGACATTTCTTCTTGGAGAATGTGGCCTTAGTTGCAGGCAACCACCAACCGCGAAGAGAATGCCCGCACAGTTTAGCCACTGGTTTTACGTTTCCCCCTCAAGGTCATCTGTCAATCTTCCGTCGGGCGACCCGAGGCGAAGAATGAACTGCGCTTCTGCTCGTCTTGTGTTCTGCTTGTGTTTTCACCGGTCATTCTTTTCCTGTTTTTTCTGAGGCCGTTCATGTCAGGAGACCACGCTCATTGGTCCAATTCAGAGTGAGTTAAACTTACATTTTTTAAGGTTACTATGCATTGTTTTATAGTTTTTATTTCTCCCGTACACTGTTAGTAATTGAGATTATGTTTGACTAATTTTTCGTCAAATCAAATATGTTTAGCATTCGGTAAAATTTTTGTATAATCATTTCCTAAAACCGAAATTTCTACAATTTGAGACAAACATTTATTAAATACCTACTCGTTTGACGCTCATAAACTAATTACCGATGGAAAAACGTGCCTTGGAGGTGCTTCATGAAAGTCCCATATAATATTTTGCGGATAAGTTTTCCTATTTAAAAAAAGTAGGTGAAAATTATGCAATATATACACACACGCACACCTCACCTGTGCGTACCAGAAACAAAACAGTTGTTTCCTACAGACGTCAGTACAGTCAACACGTAGTGCCGACGTGATTGTAAGTACAGAGAGGCCAGATGATTTACAAGGGTGAATGGAGAATGTTTACGACCCTAGCGGGCTCCAAATCGCCGGGTAATCGACTCGTAAATTGTGCTGGAGGTTTGGCGCGAACCAACACCGTTACGGCCTCTTCTCCTCCTTGTCGTATGACCCTGAGTTTACCCCGGAATATATGCAACAACGCATAGACTCCACACCGCCTCCCCTTCTTGTGCACCTGAAGCCTTGTGCTAAAACTGGTCTGGTGTCAAAAAATTCCGAGGCGACTGTCCGCAGAGAAATAATGTGTTACCATGAAAAATCTTTGTTTATAAGCATTTATTTTACAATTTGCTGCATATTTAATGAAAAATGAAACACACGTGTCTTAAAAATACAGGGAATATCTTGTAAATATTGGTAGCTAGGCTAAGTATTTGTAATTGGAAAGTTTCTGTAGTAGATGGCGTAACTATATGGCAGTTGAGTAATTTTGGTTTATTTTCGGAATGTTTGTGTGATATGTCTTTATAGCGTGTAATGGCGTATCTTGATTTATAACACGTTTCCGTTTTGAAAATATCCACAGTTGTTTTTCGACTATAGTTACTTTAACTTTGCGTATGTATGTATTGTGCATTGGCGAAATACGTAAGTATTTGCCTTTAAGTTTGTTATTTTAAGTGTTTTATTGTGTATAGGCCGTTATTTGGAAGCGAGTGTGCTTGTGGTTAATGAATTGGCGAGAAAACAGCTTCGTAGAGCCGCGATATTTAAATAATTAACTTGCATATTAAAATATACAGATTTATTTACATTTGTATCTTTATAATTGTCTACGAATCACAGCAAATTTAATAATATTATCGTAGTTTTATCTAGCGGCGTTCAATAGAAACAGGATCGCAGAATTGCGTACCGTAAATGTTATCGAATCTTAAAGTGGCCGTCTGGGTGAATGTATTTTGTGCATTTGAGGGCTACAAGTGTAGAAGCGGTCAGAACGAGACATACCGCATCACGTCTCGCCTAGCCTCTAAGACGCAAGTCAGTGAACTGTCTTGCAGTCTTCTCGCCGACAGCTCGCCTCTACAGGACGTTACAAAAAGGTACGGCCAAACTTTCAGAAAACATTCCACACGCACAAAGAAAGAAAATGTGTGATATGGACATACATCCGGAAACGCTTAGTTACCATGGTAGAGCTCAATTCCTTACATCTCGTTAAATGTCAACACAAGCAATCCTGTTCAGATTACCTCCCGTCAAGTGGCCCACCTGGCGTTGAACCTAGGAAAAAACCAATCCATTGGGTATTTGGGACATTTTCTGTACGTAGTGTTATTTACGATGACATTTAACGAGATGTAAGGTATTGAGTTATACCATGGTAACTAAGCGTTTCTGGTCATATCTCCATATCACATATTTTCTTCCTGTGGGTGTGTGGAATGTTTCCTGAAAGTTTGGCCGTACCTTTTTGTAACATCCTGTATATGACATTCAGTTGTGACCGTATAATATTATGTGACGTAATATTAAAAGTAAAGGTGCATTGTACACGCCCATACATTTTAATATATTCTGTGCCGAGATATACTTACCTAATATATACCGGAAAAACTCCCAATTTCGGCCGCTAGAAAATTAGCTCTATTGAATGGTTGTGAACTTGAAATGGGTATCCATACGTGTAACGTTCTTTAAATGATATTCGTAAATATGAATTTCATGTGCAATGAGCATTTTTCGAATAATCTTCTAACGGCCGAAGATCCGCATACTGATCGGAGGTCTTGTAAAAATGCCGATAATTTATAGCAGTTTAAAAACAAAATTCACTGGACCGTAGCGTTTCGGCGAGAAATTTAGTAGAAATTTGTCACACGCTTGCCGGTTCTGTTCTAGAGCTGTGCAGTAACTGTGCTTGGCGTGGACGCCAATCGGTCGTGCAGCACCGCTGCCGGCGGGTGTTAGTTTGTTGGCGGCCGGGGAATGTCCGGCGGTCGCGGCAAAAAAGACGCGAGGTCCCCCCCCCTTCCCCCACGACGAGAAGACCTTGGCTCTTGTTTCACGCAGCCCGCCCACCTGTAGCTGTGTCCGCGCGTGCCTCCAGGTACAGTCGCAGGTCGCCGCTAAAGCCGGCCTCACACGATGCCCGATTCCTTAGCAGTTTCCGCGACCATTTCTTTGTTATAGGCTGTTCACTCAGCAGAACTTGTAACTAATTAAAAATATGTTTTATTAGGCCAATATATGTTAACTTTTAAGAGTGTTGAAACATGTTCACTGGTGTTTAGTTACATAGAAGTTTCCATACAAAAAATTGTAAAGATGGCTACAAAACGGCTGAAAGAAAACTTTATGTAGTGCTCACTTTATCGTAAACTGCCTATAAGATTTCTGTTTCCATGTGAGCCACATTCCAGCACCCTCCCAAGGGGTCTATCTTTGAGCGTAGCAGATTTCGTACCTGAAAACTTGCTCAGAAACATAATAGAGCATGCTCTATATTTCTGTTAGCATTTCTTCTTGCTTTCTACCCATAAACCCCTGTGGCCAATCGCTGCCACTTTGTGTTGGTCACATGACCATAAAATTTCAGATTGATTCTACTCAAAATGGCGTCACATGACAAAACAGTTTGAGTAAACTAACCGTTATTAGTTTTCAAAACATTACTAGAACACCATAACCACATTTATTTAGTTTCTGCAGCCCAGATCACATTCACCATTTCCGATTGCAGTTCTCGTTCTTTTTCACAAACAAAAAAAACAGAGTTCATTTTCTTTAAAATAGAGGTGAAGTTTTCTGTTACCACTCTAGGTATCGTGTGACTATGAGCGAGATACGACGCACCGATTTATGCTATAATCACTGCTACGAATATCTCATATTAGCTTCTATACCCACGAGTATAACAGAATATAGCAGAAATTAGTTATCATGTGAGATGGACTTAAATAGACTAAGACTCTATAACACCACCATCTGGCCGTGATCCTTGATTTTTCGACGCACACTGGTATTCGTGCGGAAAATGGTTGTTCCAGGCCTTCACGCGCTCTAAACCACGTTAGGAAAACGGAACAAGTTCGTGCGCTCGTTTTGGAGCTCGAGGTATTACAATTCAAAACGAAAAGGGAACACTGGCTGAATGACGAAGAAACCAAGAATCAGAAATCTTGGTGGAGAGTAGAGACGATTGTCGTAAGTTTCTGTATTTAATCGAGCAGTTATAGTTTGTAAACATTATGTGTCCATTGTATGTGCAAACATGTACCAAAATTAGATAATGATTACAATGAAATAAACTTCGTGTTTTCAAGATATAGGCGGTTCAGAATAAAGTGAGCACTCAAAAAAAAGCCCCCAGCCAATTCGTATCTTTCCGCGCGTGACGGCTAACGAGACATCTGTAACCTCTCTCGACACGTCACTTGATGTTTGTGCGTGTAAGATAATTTATGCAGTCAGTATTAATCGATACGGTTTAATAAAACATAGTTTATTAATTGTATGAAAATCAATAATGTCGGTTTCGGTTGATTTTGTTTCTGTATTGTGTTTGAATACGAAAATGCACGGAACGGGATTGCGTGATTTCGCTGCCAACCATAATTTATGTTGAATTAAATATAGTAACGGCACAATTTCCCGACATCGCACATGGCTAGTCTTGAAGAAAGTCCACGTGTCGCCATATTTAATGACCTTGTTGTCGGCGAGACGTAAAATCGGCGCGTATTAGATGCCATATTTTTGAATGTCAAAATGACACTCGTGGGAAAATGTGATCTACAGAATGGCCCAAAATTTCCGCATCATAGGAAGAAAAACTCCTCACACTAAATATGTGTGAAGTAAACCATAAAATGTGCACAATATGATTACCTGAAACATCACAACACAGCTGTAGGCGATCATGCATGTTTCACAGAGCAGGATAATCTCTTCAATAGTCAGCATGGTTCATCTGCAACATGAACTCACTGCCTATGATGCCTTTAGATTAGAAAAACACGCGTTTGATTTTTTATTTAAAAACTCATGTTCGGGGCATACGCATAAACACTGCTTTTACTGATGATAGCTATTCATAAATCACCCGTGGAAGGTATGTGGTTTGGATTGTGAACAGAAAATCATTGAATATCAACATTTGGTGACTGGGGGTGTGAATATTTAATATTTCGGTTAAGTAGTCAATTATTTACAGAAGGTGTCAGTGCATCATGAATAAATGATAATAATAATAATACGTTATATTATGTGTTGTAAAACTAAGTTTACCTACATAACGAAAAGTTAAAAGAAGACCAATAAATTTGGGTTTGCTGACTGCGGAGCACTTATCAGTTTACCGATGTTTCGGTCTGTCGGATAATGGAAGCTGTATTGTAAACCAGTTTCTCCCGACCGTGTACACAGCTCGCGAAGAACTGGCCGGGCGATCAAACTTGCGGGAACTTTCCCTTGGACACGCATTACGAGTTAATCGGTTCAACAGCTCTCCGGCCGCCGTCGAAATACCGTAACTGCAGCTAATGCTAATTATACTACAGGTTAGAACCTATACACAATTGAATACTTTATCGTTTAACGTTACGTTCCTAAGTGTTTCGCCAATAAACAAAAAAAAATTAATTAAGTAACGTAAGTTTTAAAAAATACGAATGTATATTTTTAATGGAAATTTTGTGTGCCATTAAAAAGAGTATCACGTGAATGTTACGAAAATAAGCTCAATTATCGGAGTTATTTTTAAGTATTTTACAAAAAATACAGCAACACCATCTGTTGAAACTTAGGCCGTGTCCCAATTTAAAGAATACTCTCTGGAGAGAGCACTCTTTCGCATTACGAGAGAGCTCTCTGGTACTCTCGCTCTCTCCAATTGGGACGATGCACTCTCGAGTTTGTAAACAAACGATGCAAAGGTAACAAGTGTGTACATTTTATTTATACAAGCTATAAACACATAAAATATAGCCTATTTGTAGGAAAATGAAATAATTTTAAACTTACTAGCACCGTATTTTAAGCAGCGAATAACTGTTTATAAGCAATGCCATAATTTTGTGTTTTGTGTATTTAAACATATGTTAGGGCAGAAATGTTTACACAACTTCACGCCATAATTAATGGTTCATTCTAAATAATTATTCACGTATAAATATTGAAATATTAGCAATATGTGACACACATTTCTTCAATAACCACAAACCATAGCTGTAATCAAGATGGCGTGCGCCAGAGAGAACGATAGAGTACAACGAGTGAACAGTTTCGTTCTCTCGCTGTACTCTCGCTCTTTCGCACTCTCGCCAACGAATTGAGACGACCAGAGAGCACTCTCTCCTACGTGTAGAAGAGAGAGAGAGAACGAGAGAGAGAGCACACACTTAGTGAATTGAGACATGGCCTTAGTTAATTTACGAGTACTTCACTTACGCTCTTTCTTTAACTGTGCCGATTCTGTAGTATAAGACTCCGTTAGAAGCTATGCATTGAAAGATACCCGAAGTGGGGTCACTGTGCCTAATTTTGACGATACTTTGCACAGCATATTTTTGTGGTAAGTAAATATTTTCAAGAACTCGTACTGTTGAAGACTTAAACGTTCATAGCTTTAAGGGGCCTCCCTACCTGCCCTTGAAATGCGTTGCAGCAAATTGCGATTATTTTTTTTTGTCGAAACTACTAAACGCGTAATATATTTGTATGGCTACGAAAATAACACAGTATTCAAATTAGCCGGTATAGTTTCAAAAATTCAGCACATTAATTTAAAACATCATTTACAGGCTCCTCAAAATTTTCCAAAATTGGGGTTTTCAGACTGCCGTATCTCGAAAAACACAACTACAGAAACAAGTGTTGGACTTTGAACTATGCTGCCCACAATTTAAAAATGTGGTCACCGCTTAAAGTCCCATAGGTAAAAGGATAATAGTGAAGCACTGCACGCCATCTGAGTGGCTTACGCGTAGAGGCGATAATACATTACATACGTCGGCCAACAACCACCTTGCCGCTTTCGTTGTAATTATTTTTTAAGCCTAAACAAAATAAAATATAAAATATCAAAATATCAGTTGGAAGTTTTGTTTAAAAATGTTTCCACTACGTTGGCTATCTTTTTCTCAATACAAACACTACGAACAGAACCCATTGCAGGAATGATTCATAGATCATACAACCACTACGGGTTTAGCTAACTATGGAATGTTAGTTGACTTACTAACCGAAACCGTATACTTTCTTGTCTGGTAAAAATGAGTTATCGTGGCAAAACATTTTTAAACAAAACGCCAAATAGGTGTTATATATCTGTTCTTGTTTAAGCTTAAAAAATAAATATAGCGAAAGCAATACAAATTAGGGGGGTGGGGCATTCTTTACGTTTGAAATCCAAATGCTAAATTTTTTGATGGTGTACAATTTTTAGGAAGATAATGGAATTTCGTACGGACGATATCGGCAAGGGAAAAGTTGAGCCACTAATTAAATAGCTCATTTTTCAGTACGGGGGCTGTTTTAAATGCTGGCGCTTATGGAGAGAACTCTGGTGCAAATGCGATCATTGCCAAAGAAATATTCTCCATAAGATTCTTATATAGGTATAGACAGTTCATAATAAAGTGAGCACTTCTTACCTTTTCCTTCCAGTCGTTTTGCAATCATCTTTTAAATGTTTGACCTAAAAACTTTCCTAGAACAAAAAACTAGTGTAAGTATTCCCCCAAAGTAAAAAAGGTAACATATTTGGTTCAGATAATATACATTTTTTGAATATTGAAAGTGTTGGGGAGTTATCAGTTTAAAGTGGACAGGCTATAGGCTATGTAGAGTATGAGAGAGAGAGAGAGAGAGAGAGAGAGAGAGAGAGAGAGAGAATCGATGGACCGCGCGTGTAATGCAGTATCACCTCTATGCACAAACCACGCAACTGGCGCGCTGAGGTTTACTGTTACTAATTTTCCTATGGGACTTCAAGTTGTGACCATTTCATTTTAATTATGAAACTTATTATTCATATGCTAACGCCTGTTTTTATTATTTTTTTAAAACATGTAGGCAGTTTCCTAGATACGGCAGTCTGGAAACACCCGTTTTTAGCCATTTAGTGAGGCCTAAAATCATATTTCCGATGAGCGATTTTAATTTTTAGAAACAGTGTTTGAAGTACTACACTTAAAGATGTTTATTTAAGAAATGAATAATAACTCGCTGCGTTGCGTTTCAAGCTCAGGGCACTCTAGTAGTCGTGTCCGACCCCGCGTCGACCGAGTTAGCGGGCCGCTAATAAGCGGTAACCGTCCTGTAACGTCACATCTCCGGCGACTGCGTGCCCCGCCAGTCTGTTTCACTTAGTGCTGTGAGTGCGGCCCTTCAGCTCGGCCGATTCCTCCAATTAGCATTCGCGCGGGTGCTGTTTTCTCGCTAACTGATCTACGTACCTCAACATAATTGTTGCACGGTATGTACCGAATACTGCGTGTGTCCATGTTTATAGACCGCATATTAATACACGTTTAAAACTAACCCATTCAACGAAAATTTACAGTTTTGCGTCAGTCGTACGTCGGTTTCCTGAGAGCGAACTAGTGAGTGAGGAGATTTTGGTCAGCGGTTAACGTCGAGATCTTGAGCTCTGGTTAGGGGTGACATGATGTGAGTATGGAGGAGCACCGGAATGAGGGGGCGGGGGAAAAGGGAGATCCTCGAGAAAACCCGCCAACCAGCGGCATCGTCCGGCAAGATTCCCACATGCGAAAATCTGGGAACCGTCCCCGCCGGGAATCGAATCCGGATCGCCTTGGTGAGAGGCGAGAGGTCTGACCCCTCGGCCACGGCGGCCCCGAGAGCGAAATAGTAAAATATAATTGTAGTGTTGGTTGTTGTGGTACGGTCATTTCGGTGGTTTGGATTTTACGTAATCGATCAAGCCCGATTGTGGCCTGTTATGTCAACTCTTGCACGTTCATCTACTCACCCAGCGAGGTGGCGCAACGGTAACACGTAGGCCAGGCATTCGGGAGGACCCGGGTTCGATCCCCAGTTCCGGCCATACTGATTACGATGTTCCATAGTTTCCCGAAAATCGCTCCAGGTGAATGTTGGGATGGTTCCTTTAACAAATGCCGTGGTTCGTGCCCTTGTGTACAGTTGTGGGCACACGAAAAAAAAAAAAAAAAAAAAAAAAAAAAAAAAAAAAAAAAAAAAAAAAAAAAAAAAAAAAAAAAAAAAAAAAAAAAAAAAAAAAAAATATATATATATATATATATATATATATATATTTTTTTTGTAGCAGATACAAAATATTTTGTGAGTATTTACCTTGCAACATGTATTTTATGGCCACCAAAGAAACATTTTGTTGTTGCCACTAAATTATTGTGGCCACCACAAAATAATTTTGTTGACATCACTAAATTATTGTGGCCACTACAAAATTATTTTGTTATCGCTAAATTATTGTGGCCACCACAACATTATTTAGCGGGGGAGACTGTCTACAAAATGTTTCTTTCATTGCAACCGTTTTAGACGAGACGTAAAGCTCAATAAAATAAAAATTTGCCGTGGGCGGCCTTTACCGGCGGTAGGCCAAACCGTTTTGACAAATTGCTGCGGAAAATTGCCGTGTCTTGATAGAGCGGACTACGGCTATTCGTCGTTTTTTTCCGCTCGATAACTGGACGATGCAGCTGTGGCCGTTCTGAACTCTAATAGCCGTTATCTACCGTGTCTCCTCCTCCTCTCTCTTTGTGAATTGATAAGCGATATCTAGCGTGTTGCGTGCGACAGGCACGCGCTCTCCTCCACAGTAATTACCGGCTGAAATGGTTCGCAGGAGGCCGTCAGGGCGTGTGAATTAATAATGTACCCATCGTACGTATTGCACACGTGGACGGCTACTAGCTTTCACTCCTGCTGATTAAAAAAAATTCCCTGGATTCTTTTGTATCCAAGCATCGCTTTGATGAAATGTGTGTTAGTTTTGCACCATTTAGCGTGACAGTTATCGAGTCGCAACATATATTTTCCGAAGCACTTATTCTAATTATTTTTTTTCTAGGCTGTAATAATAGGAATAATTAATACTAGTTCTTGGGACGGTACTAGTTCAGTGTGTGCACACTATTGTAACTTCCCCTCCAACCCCTCGTCCGCTGAAATATGTGTACTATTGACTGCTGGAATTTGAAGAAAACCAAGATGTTCGTGCTGGAATTGGAAGAAAACTAAGAAGTTCGAAAACGGAAAATACCCTTAACATGTTTCGAACTCCATAGTTCTTTTCAGGCAGGTGTAGCCTGCAACAGTTAAGGGGCCTCCCTTTCTGCGCTTTAAATGCGTAGCAGCAAAGTCACAACTATTATTTTTTTTTGACAAAACTATTTAAGGCGCCTTGTATTTATATATCTACGAAAAGACCACACACATGAAACTATGTCGCTATAGTTTTAAAATTCGGCACATGTATTAGAAACATTATTTTCGGGCTCCTCAAAATTGCCTAAAATGGCTTTTCCAGACTGCGGTATCTGGAAAAATAACAACCGTATTAGAAACACAAATGTAGAAATGAGCGTTAGACTTGGAACGATGTTGCGTAGCTAATAAAATAATTGAGTCACCGCTTAAATCCCATTGGAAAAAGCTAAATAGTAGAACTCTGAATGGCTTTCACGGAGAGGCAATAATGCATTACATATGCGGTCAACAACCGTAGTCTTACCAGACCATCGAGTTTCTGACTCGCATACATACACACCCACACACAATCTATCTAGGGAGGACCCTTAATCCTACGAAATGTTCACAGATTTCTGTGGACGAGGAGTTGTAGGCGTAAGGTACAGCAAAGGGAATTTGTAAGTTTCGACGAGTGTGTTGCTGTGCATTCAGTAACCTTGTTTGTATAAATTAGTTGCTTCTTCTATTTTCGTATGTATAGAACGTACTTTGAAGTGCTTTGCATGCTGAAATTATAATTTTTCACTCTAGGATATTACAATTCCAACACGTAATCTTTTATGCAGTTTGGGGTAAAG
The DNA here is from genome assembly GCA_003012365.1 of Medauroidea extradentata. Taxonomy (NCBI): domain Eukaryota; kingdom Metazoa; phylum Arthropoda; class Insecta; order Phasmatodea; family Phasmatidae; genus Medauroidea; species Medauroidea extradentata. Next base: position 14,840 of record PNEQ01020917.1, read on the forward strand.
TGAGCACCGATAAAAAGTCTTTGTCAAGAATAATTGTTAAGATGCTATTATCGAGGCTTCATATGTTAACTTTCGAGAACAATACCTTATATAAGAAACTTCCTTGAATGTTTAGGAAGTTATTATCCCAGACGCAGTATGGGACAGTTACTATACTTCGTCTTGTAGGCCTAAATATGCAAACTTTGACAGTTGTTACAATACAAGTCTGGTATCTTCAGTATACATTTGACTATTCTATAAAAAAGGTTAAGGAGTGCTATCATGGATGTCTGGGAAATTATTCTACCATACATACTTTCTTAGCGCTCCTATACGCACGTCTGGTAAATTTACAAACTATTTTTTAGAGCGTAGACAGTAAAAAATCGCGGTGGAAGTTGGCTGTTTGCTAGGCTCCAAGGAGCTGTAGAGATCACTGAAGGCTCTGTATCGTTACTGGCTATCGTTTATTAGAAGCACTATTTATGTCTTCAACATGCCTAGTTTAAGTCTACAGCTTTAACATAGAACTTGTGTGTGATTTGTCCAAAATTGGTCACGCAGGTCAGAAATAGTCATTCAGGATAACGTATAAAGAAATTGCAGTTTATTGGAGGCCATGTTGGCGGCAAATATTTTCGCGATTAACCAGTGTCTGTAATTATGTATCTTATGTTTACATTAAAACGTGGCAGAACAATACAAATTGGCTGAAAGGAAAAAAATAACCAAAACAATAAAAAATGTTAACTTTATTGTGAACCACGTATAGCATATCACACTATAAACTATAATATGAATATATACGAAACAGTCTGTTGAGAAACGTTACGGATGAAAGGACTTATGCGACAGGGCTGCGGCTTTGTATGCCATGAGAATGTCGTCACCTGTACAATTGCCCGCGATTATAGACATGGAATACGTAAAAGTACGTCTCTGGTGGTGTACGGCGCTTGTAACAGGTGGGAACAATTGTGTATCAAGTTTTCTAAAACTCGAATGTATTCATTTATTAGTATTTCGAAGTAAACGCCCATTTCGTGCATTAAGTAGCACATCATTCAACTTGTAAAATTAATGCTGGTAAAGTATGTATCATGACGTTGGTTTTGAAATTTTTTGAGTTCTCAAAACTTATTTTAATTTTTTTTCCCGTAATAAATATGCACGTATATTGTAGTAGGTTTGCTTCTGTCGTGGAATTTTTTCGTCATGCGGTCACAAAGCGTGCATAGTTGCCAGTTCAAAATGGGCACGCGTCTGTACAGAGATGTGTAGGTTGAATATGAATAGTCTGAAATACAGTTGTGATATGATTTGCGAACCCTTACGATTGTACGCGTTGCATCTAGTGGAAATAAATATTTACTGGGGATATTTTCTCTGTTCCATAAATCTGGGATGTACTAATGTTTTACGTATATTTATCAAGGTTGGCAAAAGGTTTTTTTTGTCAACGGTTTTGTTTGTTTTGAACATTTTTTGTGTGTACATTTTAAGCAGTACCAAGGAGCGTTTGTGTTAAATAAACCATGTTTTACACAAACTAATAATGTTTTACAAATAGCTTATGAACATTATTTTAGCTGTTTTTTTTTAATTGTTAACATCCTTCATATTTTCTGTAGTTAACGTCTGCCACTGACAGTCATTGCAATCATAATTTAGGCCCACTTATTTATCTGGTTTATCACTTTGTCAGACAGTTTATAGGATATCTGAACATATATAGCGTATAAATGTATTTTTATTGAAGAAACATGAAATTTAGAAAAAAAAAAAAACTAATTAAACTAAAAACACGTTTTATTCAAAGTGTGGTGTTTTAAACATGCCAGCCCTGGTATTTAAGGAATGTGGCATAATGCCAAATGTGAATTATGGAACTATTGACGTGATGGGATGATCCTGAAATAATTAAAAGACATCATGCGCACAATTTTATCTGTCTTCGTTTTGATGTTACGTAACTTGAGTCGGTACCGATTCACAAAACTTCGTAGCCGGCTCGTGATTGCAAATAAGCCTCGTTGTTTCGACACTGCAGAACGTAACGTCAGAAAACATTCAACCATGTATGTACGTACTATCGAGGGCGGCGGTTGCGTTTATCTGGTGACTTGTTGGTATCTCGACCACATCCGTCAACGTTGGCGATACTGTACCTAGATGTAGATGTACGCGCCAACTGCCGGTGTACTTCCTTAAAATAATATGTCTCTACGCGAATGAGGCATGCCGTTTGATGTTATTCACCCTGGGTTTCATTCGCCACATTTTGAAATTGACTATAAACCTCGAACAGCATTCGTTAGACAACTTTAGGGTGTCGAAATTCTTGGTTGTCATCAATACTGCATGCCTTTAACATTTTTGGCATATACATGATGGTACAGAGGGGGTAGGGTAGGAAAATAATTATTTATAATTATCTATGCAATATTTAATACCATAGAAAATATTGGCAGTTACATCAACTTTATTGTAATTTACAAAGTACCCAACACTAATTATTTCGTCCTTATATAATAAACGATATCGCCCAATTAATGGATTTAGTGATATCATTTTATCGATGAGGTCCAATTAGATAATGTTAATTTGGTAATGTCAGTCCCGGTATAAACTGCAATATTCGTATTCATTTCTATAGTATAGTCAATGTCGATAATTATGTAAATTTTGTTTTATTTTAATTGTATCGGTGGTGTAATACCGTAGTATCGATGCATCGATATTTAAATATTGTATTTAGTATCTATCGTTAATTTTGATATCGATAGTTATGGGTGTATCGAAATACGGAACAATTTAGTATAGAGAAGGCTGTAGTACACCCCGGAGGCCATGGAGGCAATACGTCCTGCCTCTAGAGTGACTGCTCTGCAGGAAGTTGAGGTTACCCCGAAAGAAAGTGCAATGGTGTACGCTACACTGCCCGTTTTCCTGGAAACTGTACTGTTGGGTCCCAGAAGGAAGTGCGTACACGTTACACTTCTCAGTGTATGTGCTGCTTGCTTTAAAAAAAAAAAAAAACCTTTAATCTGCCGGATGTGCTTATAGGATATTCACGGTAAGTGAGCGCACACATACTCGTAGACATTAACTCGAGTCCTGTCAAATCGACACGCATTATAGTTCTGTCGTTTCTACATTTGTACTAGATAGTGACAGAAAGGTGCAAATTGATTAGTAGGAAATAAAAAAGTAACGTAATTAAAGCTAAAAATTAATACTTCACATGGAACCACATAATATGCCCTACTTCTTTTCCACTCACTCCCTCCTTCCCGAGCTTGGACTAGGTTCTACGCGCTGTTGAAGTCGACGTCACTTCCGCTTTCGTTGCTTAGCGACTACGACTCTGGGCAGAGCGAGGTGGCGCAACGATAACACGTTGGACTCGTGTTCGATCCCCGGCTGCGGCCATCCTGATTTCGGTTTTACCTGGTTTTCCGAAATCGCTCCAGGCAAATACAGGGATAGTTCCTTAACAAAGGCCATGGCCGACTCCTTTCCCAGCTCCCGTCATTGTACCAAGTTGTATGTCACCGTCTATAATGACCTTGCTGTCGACTAGACGTACAACCAACTAACCTTACTACGACTCAGGCGATGTACAGTAATGTTTACTGTGTGCTAGCCAAGACTGTGAATATATTTTGAAATTCTGTGATATATAAATATTATTTACTTATGGCGGCCGCCTACCCCACGCTTCAAATGCGTTGCAGTGTGTTCGTAAACAGTCTTTTTTCTACAAACGTACGAAAAGAAAACAAACTTCAGACAAGGTCGGAACCTCATTGCTAAGCCGCCACGCTCATTAAAAATAAAACAGTTTCTAAGCCATCCAACAGGGCGAAAAGCGGCCTTCTCAGACTTCCGTACTTCAAAATGTACTTACCGGATGTTTGTGAAACTTCGATTGTGACCTGCACTGAACTTAGTTGTAGACTTTCCAGCAATAAATATATATGGTCACCGCTTAATGTTCCATAGTAAAAACCGTTCGGCGGGAAGCTCGCACGCTAGTTCAGCGCTTGGCTCGTTGAGGTATATCAGAAGCCGTTTGGCGAATTATTTGTATTAAACAGATGGGCATTTTAGTTGCTATACAAGCAACCTTAATTCGTAAATTGTATGTGCAGTTGCACATTAATTGAATTTTTGTGCCTGTTAATAAAACGGAAAACTGGGATAGTTAAATGTGACAAAAAAAAATTTCAAACTAATTAGGATAGTCATTTAATTCTATTTCACTCTTATGTGGTTTTATTTGCTCGTAATTCAAACGTCAATTCACACAACCTAACAATCCCGACATTTTCCCATGTCTTCTTCCGTAGCAACGAGTTGTTTATCGCCAGTACGGCGGCACACACGAAAAAAAGTTGCAGACGACTTCAACATCGTATAGCGGCATTCCACATCTCTGCTACTCGATCTAGAGTACTAACTCGTATACATGAGTGAAATACACACACAAATGGATAGGGAAAGAGAGGAGTAATGACGATATGAAAAAAGTGACAAAAAAAAAACGGAAAGTGAGACAGGAAGAAATAATTTCAGTAAACTATGGGAAATCAGGATGGCCGGAGCCGGGATAGGCAGAGATAAATTTGAGAGAGAGAGAGAGAGAGAGAGAGAGAGAGAGAGAGAGAGAGAGAGAGATGGAAAGAAGTTGTATTGACCTTTCATCATTTATCTAGACGGACAGTTCACAAGTCACGTGTGTTAGAATGTATATAGATCAGTGGTGCATTTTCAAAATGAGATTATAAGGCTCTGTGCGGTATTTTATTGCAAGAGTACGAACTTGTTTGAAAGTCAGTGTTATTTTCCGGTGCCTGCTTGGCTGTTCGCCCACAGCAGTTCATTTAGAGCGCGCTAAAAAAAATTGAAAGCAACCCGAGTGGAACGCAACCACAGATTTGGTCACCTGCTGAAGGTTCTGTCCTTGATGGGACGTTTTTAGTCTGATGTTGACCAGATATTGTTCTTTACTGCCGGCCGCAGGAAGTTGTGGCGGGCAACGTGCCTGTAATAACACTTTCCTCGGTTATTATTTGTTTAAGTGGTTTCATATCGCGAGCCATCCGGCGATATAGTTTCACTTCAGCGATACAGTGCTAGGAGTAAAAGGCTATACACAGTTTAGTACTTTATTTGATTTTACGTTTCCGTTCCTATTTCGTCATTACACAATACAAACTTTAAGTTAAAGTAACGACAGTTGAAAAACTATTGAAAATATTTTTAAGCGTAAATATTATGATACAAATCATTATATATTTACCATAAAAGCACATCACGTACATATTAAAAATGAGCCTAATTATTAATATATTTTACATTTATTATATTTTTCAGTACAAAACCAACGCCGTCTATTGACGCAACTTAAAAGTTCATTCACGAATACTTCTCAGACGCTATTTACCAGTTTTTTCGAGAAACATTTAAGACAAACATGTTACTTTTTCACGATATTCCAACACTGGAGAACAAAAAGATACTCTGAAACAAAACTTTTTTTCGTTTTAACATACATAATCAGCTGGTTCTTTGCGAACTGCCATCTTGACTTTGACTTTAGGTTTTCGGAAACGTTAAGTCGAGGCTGCTTGACTTAGCTTTGGCGAGGCCATTGCGTACGGCTCCGCCAGAAGCCGTGTATTGAAAGCTATCGTAAAGTCAAATGTCAAAGTCAAATGCTAAAGTTTTCAATTGTGTAAATGCCCTAAAGCAGAATCATTCAAGCCTTGTCTATCGACGGATGGAGTCCGTGCACGGAATGTACAGCGTAGGTGCGTGCAACCGAAGTTCCCAGTGACACATTTTTAAAATCCACTGAATGTGTACATAAAATCAGCTAAACTCCTGCCAAGCACTGAAAACCTGTCAAAAGCAAAGTTTCTTAAAACACGTTATTTAACAATTACTTTTAAAACTTGTAATTAAGGTGGGGTATCAGTCGCCATATTGGATTTTTTTCGGCTTTTTATAAATTCCAGAGAAGAAAAGTGTGAAGTTTTTCTTTATAACCAAAAAGTAAAATAATCAAATATAGCGACTGATATCCCACTTTAAAGTACTAAAGGAGGTTTATCATTATAATACTCCATTTTCTGTTTCCTCTGTAGTTATATTATGACAGATTTGTACAAAGTTTTTAAAATCTTACATTAAAAAATTTTATTTGTAAAAACTATATTATGATCTGCTTAAAATTCCACTCACCAGTAATGTTTATTTCTTCGACAAATGTCTTTATATTGCGTAAAATGTAGTGAGCAAGTTGATTAAATTGGGAACACTGCTTGCTACGGTTTGTTTACATGAATTGTAAATCGCGTAGGCGCGAAAGTGTGGAAAAGTCGCTCTTGTTACTCTGTTCAAATTAACCTTCCAAATGTTGGCAGGCCTTTTGACCTGAGCTTTCGGGTGTTTCGTTTTATATGCACAAATTGTATTACAAATAATTTTGTCGAAGTGTTTTTATTATTATCTCGTGGCCTGATTTAGTAGGCTGATATTAACAGAATATTTGATTTTTCTTTAACCGTTCGTTTTTAATAATAATAAATCGAAGTGCATCAATTCTTCCTTAGTTAAAATGTGTAATCTAATATAAAAAATTGTTTTCTATCTTTAAACGTTGCATTTGTTGTCGAAGGAAACTTTCTACTTTACGTCTGTATTTTGTTAGTCGTGTCGTCTGTGTTCACATATGTTCGAGTTACTGGTCATTTGTGTTATTGTCATTGTCCGCTTTCGTTTTTGTGGCCAGTTTTAATGAATCTTATTTTGTTGTTGTATTTTTCTTTCTTTGTTTCTATGCCGTATGTATGGATACGGTTATATTTCTTCTTGAGATTGTTGTTGCATGTTTGTTGACAACAGATAATAATTTTTTTTCTGTGGGGTCTAGTGCAGCACGGCAACATTCGCTCGCAGTGCCGTATTCCGATTAAACCGGTGCAGTCTACATTTGTATTATTATTCTGTTCAAGGCGGTGTTCGAAAATGCTCATATTGCCACGAACAGCCTAAGGCCATGAACTTTCCGCGAAAAGAACTTTGCCCCAGTTTGTTCCATTGCCCTACGTTCACATCTGTAATTCTTCTTCATAGACAATGATTGGATATTTTAACTCTTACATGTCTCGAGGTTCTACTTGCAAATTACAGACGTGTCATGGTGTTGCTATAACCATATCGTGATTGGCATAGTCAACTGAGAGATGTTACTTCACAAACACACGCTGCCAATAAATGTAGCAGAGCTGAGGATGTGCGGTGCAGGGTGGTAGTGGCGACCTGTGTATCGCGAGTGTCGGCGAAGGGCAGACAGGTGTTGGGGCGAAGCTTCCCGTTCATTCGTCCCTGGAGCATGCTTCGATGAGCAACTGCACCACTGCAGGGTTTTTTTTTATTGGGATAGTCCACTTCTACACCTGCTGGTAGCTTGATTATTATTCTGCAGCGATGCGTCTCGACGCATTTTTGTAGCTTGTCCCACGAATAATTGCACTTTTCTGACAGCCCTGCTGGCATACATTTTGTGAGGCCTGCTGTGCATTGCTAATTGGTTCCCGTGGTTTTTATGTGCTTAAAACATGTTTTCCGTAAGAGCGCATGCTCTACAAATAAACGTAAAATACGCGAATGGAAATGTACAAGTGTTTGGAAGGTTAATATAAAAAAATATGTAAACTAACAAACTATATTTGCCAACTTAAGAATAATAATTCTCTCTCTCATGCCCCAGTTAAATAAACTTTGTTTCAGCGTCATGTATTGTGCCAAAAAAAATACGTCATTCAGGGAAACATTTTGCTCGAGCGTTGGCAAAATTGTCTAGAAATCTGTTATTTGATTTTTGCATATTGGTTTCCAGAAACCTGATATTTTAAAGTAATGCATTTAGCATTAAGTTTATGTACTATGCTCTCTTGGTTTTCTCGTTCAGTAAGTTAATACAGTACGTTGTTTCATGACATTATACTATTAGATTTAGTTTCTAAAATGGCATTTACTGGCTGCCAAATAAGTGCTGTCGTTTGTGGAATGCAGTGTTATAACAGCAACCTGGTATAGGTTAATTATAGACGACAGATCGCAAACTGGACGCAGTGCTGAATTTTTATTGGTGTATAAAGTATAAACAAATCAGTGCCTGGAAGGAAGTTTTTTTCCCCTCCTCTCAGCAAAATTTAAATTTTAACTTACACCTGACCCGATCGTTGTTACATATTATTTGCCGGATAAGAAATTAAATTTGTGCGTTGTGATTAGCTCGCAACATTAGTAATAATTCAAGTCGATGAGAACATTAAAGAAAACAAAATAATTCTAAATATATGGAAAACCTATATGTTGGAATCAGTTTTTTTTTTATGGAAAGACTGACATCAATCAACACACCCTTGGGTGACTGTTTTCTCATGAGTATTTTTTTCTTTCGTCACTACGTCATTTCACTTCAGCTGGAATTTTTTATGTAGTATTGGTATGCGTACATTGTAGATTGCGCAAGCATTTACAAACGGGGAGTTATGACGTAAAATTTCGAAATTATAAAAATAAAATAGTTTTTTTTTTGCGCATTCAAGTCATTTTTCTCCCTTCAGTTTCAGCGAACCTTAACCATTATCACAACAACCTCAGCATATACAACAAAAATAATACACTGTAAAAAAACCTTAGTGTTTAGGGAGTAATTGACCTAAACGAAATATGGGACAGTTGCCATAATTCCGCCTTGTAAATATGCAAACGTTTGCACTTGTTACAAGTCTGGTAACTTCAGTATACATTTGACTGTTTTATTATACAGGAAAGGTTAGAAGTGCTACCATGAATGTCTGGGAAACAATTCTACCATACATACTTTTCGTAGTGCTCCGATATCCGTCTGTGGCTAATTTACAAACTATTTTACAGTGTATTATACTACTGTTTACAGTATAATCTAATTGCATAGAGAATACTGTATTTCCAACTGTCAAAACGTTCTAACCAGAACATAAGTCGTCAGCTAAAATCGCGATATTATCAACTGATATTATATTCACGAGTATTGAGTATTTTAAATGTAAATATTATAGTTATTTAAAGTTACTAATAGTCACTTAATTATAACATGTAAAACAAATGACGGAAATAGCATACAAATTATTGCTGCCAGGTGTAAAGAATGTTAAAACAAGATTTCGTACTAGAGACTCTAATTAAGTCTAAATATGAACCAACTGGACGGCAATTTAAAGCAACCAGATGTAGTTGAAAATCATCAAAGTTGGCAATATTGGAAGCTGGCGGGTCATGTCCGCGTATAATATTCTCCCCGTGCGTCGCGGCGTCCGTTATCAACGCTCGAACTTCCGGGAGGTTTGCCAGATAGCACAGCCGTGTGTGTGCGTTCTCGTCCGGCAGACTAATGCGTGTGCGGCTGTCCACCCATGCCGGCACGATGCGTGTACATGTCGCAAATAACGGCACCAGGGACGCAGCCAGGGGGGGGGGGGTGTTTGGGTGTTCAAACACCCCCCGAAATTAAAAAAAAATTATGCATAGTTTAAAATGTTGTAATGTCGGGGAGAAATTGATGCAATTTAAATCCAATAGTTTGATTCCAAAACTGCTTAAATAGCACTAATTTGCACCCTAAAATAAAAATTTTTCCGGGGCAAGACCCACGGACCCCCCGCCATAGTACATGGTGCAAGTGGACACCCCCCGAAAATAAATCTTGGCTACGCCCTTGATGACACAACGCTGTCAGGATTCACCGCGTGGAGTCAATATAAGAGACGTCAGGATCCAGTACCACCAACTTACTAGTATCAAAATTACCTTTGTTTCAAGTGTGGACACCATGATTACGATCGTACAGATGCTTTGAAGTTCCTCGCAAAACATCGCAGGTATTTCGTACGAACCATATTTCCTGCGTATTAAAATTTTAACGTATCACGCGGCGAAACTCGTTTAAAATTTCCAATTTTCAAACACGTTTTCGTGAAGCTAGACGACGAAGTGGCGTGGAATAAGCTTGATTGACAACGTAACGAACAGAATTTCATGTGACTGATCTTCCAAATCAAATTTTGTATTTGTATTATTCTACATTTTTACGTCATCGATTGTGCATTTTCTTTAAGGCCTTCCTCTTTAGTTTTGCTGTGGTTTCGAAAAAAAAAAAATTAACGCAAATTAATATATATACGGTATCAAAAATTCATTCTGGCAGTTTTAACACATTGTTTGTACATGAATTTTTATGTTACAATTCACTAAACGGATTTTTAAATTTTTGCTACTGAAATATAACGTATTTTGTTGTCAAAGTAAGCCAAAATGAAGCAAAATAATTTTTGGCTAGCAAACGGCACGTTATTTTAATTAAACGCTCTGGCTAAAGTGTGTATCGTATGACTGTACATAGTCTCAAAATTTTTTCAAAACATTTGGTTAAAAAATATTTGAGTTATTTGCAATTGTTTGAAATAAATGAAAGAACATGGCCTTAAGCTAAATATAAAACTGAACTTATATTGCATGATCAAGCTGATGTAATACTCTTCTGTTGTAGTCTATGATTTGACCTATATAAAAATAAATAAATTTTTGTATTTAAAAAAATTTTTTTTGAATTCTCATGTCAAAATTCTGTATTTTTATTAAATGCAAAAATATTTAATTTTTTAAAATTTTATGTGTCATTTCTTAGCCTACAACATTATACACTGTGAATTTTTTTCGGTTTGGTATGTCAGTTGGTTTTAGTGGCGTACATAAAACCGTATAGTGCAAATTTTGACGTTTACGACTCATTACACGAAAACTATGAGAGAGACAACAATTTTCGAAGAGGAAGATTATTTCGAATGACAACGAACTGCTCACCAATGCTTTCTCTATGGGGATAGCAGTTGGTTGTCATTCGAAAGCCGTTTATAGACACGTACCTTAGTCACAATTTATGTCTAAAATAACTGGTTCGTCGTAGGGTCATCACGTTCGCTGGTGGCAGCAGTGGCTGCCGGAGTGAGGGTAGGGCTTATCACCCCCTTGCCTCTCGTAATTCATTTTAAAGAAAATTATTTGACGAATTAAAAATATTTTTACCAGTAGGATATCCAATGTTTCGTTGCGAAAACTGTTAAAATAGCAATATTTTGCACCTTGAAATCCAAATTTTCCTCGGGAGGACCCCCGGTCCCCCCGTTTTAGAGGGAGGGTTGATTGATGTTCATTATATTATTCTCAGGTTAACCCCCTCCCCCAATTAAATCCTGGCTACGCCAATGGCTGGCGGTGTACATACGGACCAAAAACATGACTTATCTAAAGCCTGATACTCACGGCCTGCGTGAAGTGCGAGGGGGGGGGGGGGTCTGTTGGTTCAGGGTTTACCAATATTAATTGCATCGCTTTGTTTTGAAAGGGCATCAGTAACTTTTTCGACAATTCACAATGTTATTTTATTTTTTCTTAGTCATCAATAGTCCGAATGATTGGTATAGGAAGACTTATCTGTCTGCACTTTTTACTGTTGTATTGTTTATTTTAACTTAATTAAAATTTGGTAGCGACTTATGGACAATATGTTTCATATTTTCTAATGAGTTCCACGGTGCAAGACATACAAAGTTCCTAAGTGAACTTGGGATGTCCATCTGACCATTTGTACTTTGGATTTGTCTTGCTCTTTGAAACACATTACAAAATATTAACAGCAATTACCGATAAGAAGTTATCAACATTTACTGAAGGTAAATTTATTCGAAACAGAGTGTGTGTGTGTGTTCTGAGAGAACAACTCTCAATGATTTTCTCAAGTTTGTTTTCTATGGCGGATATACCCTAAAACCGATTCAAATGCATAATGTTTAATTATGTAGACAAGTCACCAGAGGCTAATTGTTTGAAAATCGTGTACGGATACCAATTATAAATGCAGCTATTTGATGGTTTGATTTGTTTTCAAGTTTAATTTCGGAGTAGGGAAGGAGAGATATGTGATAAACAAATATTTGTTTTTCAACAACCGTGAAAAACTTTGCTGGGAAGTTAATCCGTCATAGTAGATGGTGTTTGCTTTAAAGTGTTCTAAAACTAGTGATAGTCCACGCCGAGTGACCCATTTCGAGGATGTGATTGATGATACGTTATTCATTCTCGTCTAAAGACATGCGGGTTGAGTTACACATCCTATGAAAACGAACGTATGTCTGTCTGTCTGTCTGAATTAGTGTCTTTCAGTTTTTTTTTTTTGCGTTATGTTCGAGTTCAATTTGAGGAAGACTTGTATCTGCGAGTAGAACATTGTTGTACTGATGAAACATGACGTATGTAAGTGGAAAATAATTGTCCGTTACCATCGAGGAGTGCATGACCAAAAATGCCGGCCTATGTCTGTGTCCAAATTAAAATGCGCCAAATTGCAGACCGTAACATGTGATGTTCTGTATATGATTTTTTTAAAAATAGTTTCCGCTTAAGTCGCCCGCAATATGTCACCAGAATCAGAGAAAGTTAAGATAGAGCATTAGCTGCCTATACTGAGGCCAAGCTGACTTTATGTAGTTAGCAATATGGCGGAGTTGTTGCGAAGCGAAATCAGCTGTTCCTGTAAGTGTATTGAGAAACGAGGTTATGGCTGGTAAACAACAGCCATATTTTACACGTTGTTATGGAAATAAACATTTTTCAATCACTAATATGGTGGATGGGCTCCTCCCACTTCCGTCTCAAGTCCTCGCACTCTTTGCTTTATAACATACGTTATTCTCTATGTGAATGTTTCTCTAGTCACTGTTCAACTGGGGCATTTGCCGTAAAAAGGGATAACTTGAAACACCACTGGGTAACTTGGAATACTTACTCAATAATTTTTATTTTCTATGGGATTCTACAGGAAGTTATATTTAATGCGTTTTCAGGCAGACATTCATTGCTTGTAATTTTTTCAAATGAATCTTTGTATTCAAAGCTGCCATTTGCAGGGGGAAAAATTTAAGTGTTCCAAGTCATCCCGTGTGGTTCAAGTTACCCCCGTTTTACAGTAACAAAAGAGCAGCGTTGAGTTCTTGTGTAATGTCTTCGGTTACCATAGCAACGTGTATAATTTGGTTTTGTGTTGCCCAACTAACCTCATTTCTCAATACACCTAAAGAAACAGCTGATTGAACTCCACACTGTTACTTGAATAAACAATCAAGTGGACCTCAGCGCAGGCTTCGAATGCTCCATCTGTATTCGCTCATCTCTGGTTTGAAACAACGCAAAATGGGTGTTTGACCTAAGGGCGTTCAAGTTCGATAAAATCATAAATTAATATTTATGTAAAATAGTGTTAGTTTTGTAGACGATACTTGTGAGTACAATTTCCTCTTACGAAACAATTTTAGCTCTCATAGTTTTCTCATAACGGTACGTCAAAGTCAACTTGTATGTTCTGCTGCCATGCAAATAGTGAAAACCAATTGATTTACGGTACTGAAATAATTCACAGTGAAATAACATGTCGCGGGCTAGGTATTAAAACATTTTTAAAAAATCCCGTTATCTATTTTTGTATCTAAAAAAATTGCTGAATTCTCAACTCTCTTCCTGTACTTTTGCGATTTATTTAAAAATTCCAAATATTACGTTAATGTTATTTTAAATACTTTATTGCATAGTTCATGGGATGTAATATCACAGAGAATTATTTTGTTCAAGTAGGTCAGTTGGTTTTCTCTACTTGCATGGCAGCAGAACAAGCAAATTTTGATTTTTACGCACTGTTATGAGAAAACTGTGAAAGCTGAAATTGTTTTGCAAGAGGAAACTGTACTCACAAGTATCGTCTAAAAAAACTAACACTTTCATAATAATATAAAATTATGATTTTATCACACTTGAGCACCCTTAAGTAGTCCGTAATTGTTTACAACATTAAGCTGTACTTGGACAGGCATTACAGTATATAACTTTCGATAATGGTGTACGCAAATTCCATTAATATATTTTGTTCTCGTGTTCTGTTCTTTGGTTTGCATTACTTTCTTACGTAAAGAAATCTGTAAAATAGTGTTTTTGAAGTGATGGAGATATTTTGGTAATTTGTTTCTTTCCTATTTTTCCTCGAAAGAATGACCACAGGGGCATGCCATGACGGGCATAACGGAAATACTAAAATATTTTAGTTTTGTATTGTTTATCGCCTATCAGAATAAAGGTACACAGTTATGTAAGCGAAGGGACTGGGCTGATTAGGGTATTATGATCCTTATTTCACCCGTAGACGTATAGGACAACTAGTACAAAAAGAGGAATTTTGTAGATTTGGTTATTTACAGTTAAAATTTGTTTACCTACATATTATACAATACGAGCTTTAGAGTGCCCGCAGACGTTTATCATTTTAATTAAAATTTTTTTGTATGAAACTTGAATTTATTTGTTAAAAAATTTTACCACGTGTTTTGTCTAGTTGCGATAGATTGTAAATTAATAAACACACAAATAAAAAGGGGGAAAGGGATGAAGTTGGGGGAGGGAGCATTGAAATTGTCCTACAGGCGGTAATACCGAAAATTCGGCTGTTGCCTGCAACCAAATCCTCTAAATACTAACATCAGACAGTTTGTACAATTCTGCAAGGAATGCTGATTGTTTCCACATCAAGTAAGATAACATAACTTTTCAGATTTACGTTGCCTTCGTACCAGTGTTGCGAGACACTTTTCTTCCATCTACGAACAACATATTCCCGTTTTTACAGCCAAAAATAAGTAACTAAAAACAACAGCAGTAATTCATATAGATAAACAAAATAATATTTTTTATTAGCAGAATAACATTAATTCAATAATACCGCATCACGCCGTTAGGTTATTTTTGCACACTTCTACTTATTAGCATGAAGCTGTCCGGTATTAGTCTTTATAGTGTTTGCTGCAACTTGCGCGCATTGTGTAAGATGCTTCTGTACACTATATACCGCGGCTGTAGGCTTCACTTAGCACAAGCGTTACCACTCACCATTGTTAAATAAAAGAAAATACCTTACTGTAGCCGTAAACGTTTGAAGTTGGCATGGAAAAACCTCTACAAAGAATCCAACTTCTGAACTCGAAATCGGGATATCTGTAAAATATTCATAATATACTTTTGTTACTAAATATGTAACTTTTAATTAATAATCTCTGTACATAAAAATGAATCTCTTCTGTCACGTGTGCGTTACTACCAGGCAGCCTATTGCGATGAAACTTTTTGTGAGGTGTGCATGCGTGCGAGGTTTCTGTCGGAGTTTTTTTTTAAGGGGGTACTTGACAAGGGGGCACGATGGGATACACAAATTCAGTGAAAAACAATTTTTTCCAGACATGTTTTTAAATATTAATAAAACGTAGTTGATAAATTTAAATGCTATTGTGAGTATTAATATTATTACATAAAATGCGACTTGGAAAAACTTAGTGGAGTGCTCAGTCTAAACGCATTACCGTATTTAATTGGAAACCACGGGAACAAAGTTGCGGGCAACAGCTAGTAGTGAGATTAAATGTTAAATACGCGCGTTATTACAAATACATAATTTCAGTGCGTTATTATTGCTTTCGAGCATTTATTTTCCGGAAATATTTGTAACTCTGGATGGCCTCTCGGCATTCCGTAAGATTCCTTTGTCGTTAGTTTAGTGTTATGAGGGCCTGATAGGCTTGGCGTGTGCGTGTCCAGACGGAGATGTTTTTGCCGTGGAGATAACCTGTCTGGAGGGGATGGCCACTCCCCTCCTTTCCCTCCCTCACGCGCCTTGAGTCAGGCGGCTGCAAACGCGACATCTGTTTCCTCGTGACGTCACACGCCACGGCAGGCGCGCGCGTATTGCGGCGTTGCCACGTCTGCGCGCGGCACCCGCCAGCTTCGATCGTCGGCACGTGAGCGCCGGAGGAGAGGTTCTCGTTAGGGTGCACCCGGTCATGGTCACCCACGTGCGCACACGTGTTTGTGTGTGTGTGTTGACTGGTTGAAAAGGGGAGGGCGGTCACGTCCCTGATTTTACGCCCCATCCTTTGTTTATCTCATAGGAGGTACTTATGAAAGTATCAGGAAATCTAATCCTTTCTAGATATTTGCTCATCACTCGTTGCAAGGGCAAGGGGTTCCAAGGGTTAACCCCCCTCCCCCCGCGAAATACGGACAAAAATATTATTACCACTGGTATATTAAATTTTTCGATACTAAAACTGCTTAAATAGCGCCATTTTGCACCTTAAAACCCTAATTTTTTCGGGGAAGGACTCCCTGACCCCCCCCCCCCCCC